>JAWMRA010000113.1:990545-1082424 GCA_035584735.1 Pseudotriccus pelzelni | reverse complement strand
TGCTGGCTCATGTTCAGCCTCCTGTCGATCAGCACCCCCAGGTCCCTTTCTGCCTGGCTGCTCTCCAGCCACTCTGTTCCCTGTATGTTACCTGTAATGGCATCCAGATATCTGCATGTGGTTTTATCCCATATATCTTGCTGGATGTTGGTATTCACCCTTTTTATAATTTGAAATTCATCTGGTGCCACAAACAGCAGTCAACTGTGGGCTGTAATCGTTTTATTTGATTTTATTTAGTGGCTGAAACCGTGCCATCCTTTTTTTTTTTTTTTTTTTGTATTCTTTAGTGGGCTGTTGATAGACAACATCAGTGTCTGTGAAAAAAGGTTGCTGTTACTTGGGTTGGTTTTCTGTGCTTGTGATTCTTTCACGTTCCTTTCTTGAAAACAGTGACTGTGACAACATTAGACACAGACAAGTTTTGGTATAAAGGTAACATGGTGGGATTTTGGGTCTCAGCCTCTACACATAGACGGAAGTTCTGCAGATCATTTGTTAAATGTTTAATGCTGTTGCCAACCAGCAGTGCCAGAGTATTGTTACCCTGGGAATATTTCATCCTTTTCACCTTTTCCTATTTCTGTGCAAGTGTGATGAGTAACAACTGAAGAACTGGTCAAGCGGGGTGCTCTAATTGCATATCCTCAGGCTTTGCGTTTTCGAGACTTTCATCTTTCCACATTGCTGCACTGTTTAATTCAGCTGAATTAAATGATGAGTCCTAAAGTGAATTTTTATGAATTAAAGGAGCCATGATGTAACTGAAGAGTCCTTCAGGGGCAATAGGTGCAAAACTGGAGGTAAGATAGGACTCCCCTTATCTGAATTTAGATCTCTACAGGAAAGCTGTGCAGGGCTTAAGTCCTTCAAGGGAAGGGAATGGTACTGGCAAGCAATTCACCAAACCCAGTTCTTATGCCTGCCCTGCAAGGACTAACAGAGAACTCACAGACATTCCAACAGGACCTGTGGCACGTATTTTGATTAAAAATTACCTTGAGTGCGAGGGTTTTAAATGGTGTCAGCAGGGCCAGCTCGAACCTCTCTAATTAAAGAGACAGGCATTACATTCCTTAAGCAAGGGATGAATTGATATGAACTCTCCTGACAGGTGTGAAACTTCCTTGATGCGCGTGGAAACAAATATGGGATGGCCTCAGAATTGCTGCACCTAATTTTTGTCCGTGAAAGAGATCTCTTTTGAAGAACAATTCTTGGGGTTTCGATTAGCTGTTAGAGAAGATAGTTCTATTAGAATATATTCCTTAGCTTCCGGAGGAAATGAAACATCAAGAATAGAAGGAAGAAAACAGTATCAGAGGATGAGGAGACAGACAGTTTGTAGGTGGTGGTAAGGAAGGGAATGCCTAGACATGCAGGAGGATGATGAAAACTGGGAGGTGTATTTGGCTGTTCTGTTGCCTGGCAACACAAAGCAGTGCCAAGATTCTCTGGGTTAGGCTATTCCAGAGCAGCTTCAATTACCCCAAACATCCTGGTGAATCTCATGTTGAAGCTCAGATAAGATTTGTGATTTGCATTGCTTGCCTTCAAATCAAAAGGAATAATAATGAGCACCACTGCAGTTTATACCTATGTACTCCTGTCTTTCTTTAATAACAAAAAGCAAGGGAAAATTATAGAAGTTAAGACCAAATGTTTTACACTTGCATTTCAAAAACTTTGAATCTAAAATGTTGAGAGTAACTATTAAAGTAAGAGAGAATAGGTTTTATTGTCGAGGAGAAAGGCAGGTTGTATTTCCTCTGTGCTTTCGCTTGTGCAAACAAATTAAAACCATGTACACATTCAAGTTTTGCCTTTAATGCAGTAAGAACAGAAGTTGAATTTCTGTTGCTCGGAGCCTTCTTAACCTCCAAACTGGTTGAAGAAGCTTTTACTCAGGAAAAAAGAAACTCAGGGAAATATCAACTGCCTTTTCTGCTCATCCAGAGAAAATCAGGCAGCATCTCTTTACAGACAAATCCGAGAGAGAGGCCAGGGTGTGGAGGTGTAAAATGGCACGTTCTCTAGAAAGCTGATCCCAGCTGGATTGCAGTTCCCAAGCAGGGTTAGCCCATCCCTGGGAGTAGGTGTGAGTGAGCTGCTCCCCCTGGAGCTGCTGGGCTGGGCGGTAGGTTGGACAGCGCTGGGCCCTGCCCTGCGGCACTGGGGCTGGGCACGGGCACGAGTCAACGGCAAACGGGAACTGGTTCCCTGCGTAGAGTTTCCCAGCAATGACACCTCAGCCCAGCTCTCAGCTGATGGTAAATGACAGGGTATGAGAGGGCAGGGAAGTGTTTTGTAGCTGGGTGATTGTAGGTAAAGCCTGCTGGGCACTCCCGTTTCTAGGGACACACTCGCAGTGCTTTCGGTTCCCCGGGAATTGCTTCACAGGTAGCAGAGGGACAAAGCAGGAGGAACCTTAAAGTGGTGCTTTTAACTTCAAAAAATCTTACATGGTAGACAGACCCTGTCTTTTAGTTCTGGAATTTATTCTGTAACCGTTTCAGAGAAAGGAAAAAACTCCCTCTGTTGATCTTCCCCACTTGCCTTTGTGCTTTACTATCCTTGAGATTTTGAGGACTTTTTGCAGGCTCACTAAACCATACTTTTCTCCAAGCTTGTTCTACTCTCAGCCACTTCCAATTTGGGAACTGTTAAATTCCTGCTACTTTGCCATGGAACTTTGGGCTGGTTTGTTTTGGGGTTTTTTTCCCTTTTGGCTTACTCTTCATTATAACCCTAAAAGCACATCTAGTGTGCTTTTAATCAGAGCAGTTCTGAACAGAGCTGGCATCAGGGTTGGCAGCTCTGGAGGTGTTATCCCGTGAGTTAGGAGCCAGGGAAGAGCTGTTCTGCTCCACAGTGATTAACAGGGTGATGCCATGGAATATACGCCCAAGCAAAGATTTTGCATACCATACATTTTTTTGCTCCTATGACTTAATTTAGGCATTCCATGAGGCACTCCAAAACAAAGAATTCTCTAGAGCACCATTATGGAAACAGTTTCTCTTGGCCTTTGCCCAGTATTATACTAAGTGATCACTTTTGAGGACATCTATTGTAGCTATTGCCTAGAAAAAGAAGTTCAGCTATAATAAACAGGTTGTGTACACATTCAACAGAACTTTAAGTATTTGTGCTTTCTAATTTATGGTGTGTGCTCCGTTCCTTAAATACAGAGCTATCCTGGATATTATCCATCTAGCTCCTCCTAAAAAACAAACCAGAGCACTAACCCAAACAACACTGGTCAATTGTATTGCTATTCTTAGCTTACCCCAGTTCCATACTATGTAAGAGATTCCTCCCTTTTGTGATTGCTTGGTGATTGTCTCAGGCCCAGCTGAGTGGTGAGAATGATGATATTTTCTAACATGCCTGCGCCTCTGAGGGTGACCTCAAGTGCCCATCAAGTGACCTCAAGTGATCATTGCTGTCCTTATTCTCAACTCAACTATAGCAGAACAAACAGTCAGAACTCCAATTTTGAACCCTAAAGGCAGGTGGGGTTATAAGAATTCAGTGTTTTACCTGCATCATGTCTACAACCAACGGTCTCCCACAGCTTTGTTAAAGTTCATTAGAAAGAATTCCAGCCTCCTACTTTAGTTTTGACATTATTTGCTACAAAGATAATTAATTTTTAAGTTGAACCAAAGAGGGGGGAGAAGTCAGTGGACTTGACAGCAGAAGCAGGATGAGGGGATGTAATTTTTAAAAAGCATCTCTGTTTCCTTTGTTCTCATTTAAGGAGACTCTCTTCAATTATGTTTGGTTTTTCTGTGGCATCCTGCTTAAAAACTGCAGGCTGTGCCGAGAGCAAACAATTTCCAAGCAGTGTCACAGGCACCTGGGCCCCTTTCCCACACTACAGCAAATTAAACAGACACTTTGCCCCTTCCGCAGACTTTTAAGTAGAAAAGACTGAGCCAAGGAGGGGGCTGCTCTGCTAAGCAGCCCAGGGAGAGCCTATTTTGACTGACTCAGTGAGTGCTGTCAGGGCTGAGATGTGTTTCTTTTGCCACTGCACAGCCCTGATGGACACGAGACACTGCAAGTTCTCATTCAGTGCTGTTCATGCTCTGTTACCATGTGTGGTGTCCAGAAAAACAATACCCTGTGCTTGGAATAGCACTGTTGGCTCATGCAGGTCACGTCAGGTCCTGGTTCTTTGGGCAGACTCTGTCTCTGGGAGCTTCGCTGTGGGTTGAGGGAAATGAGAGACCTTACGTTTGTTCTGGGGTCACGGGCCAAACCAGGCTCTCTGTGCACTTGGTGCCTCTAATTGAAGACACTCTGTGTGAAGAGGTTTGTGTGCAAACAGGTCCACCAGATGGATGCAGGGACAGGATTTAGGTCTGTGCCATGAGGATCACCTTTTACCAGAGTCTGAGGCTGGGGTAATGCTGAGGACAAAGACACTTGTGTCTGCTATCATGGATTAGTCATAATAGTTATATTCTACTTCAAAAAAATACATTGAAAGTATTTTTAAAACCACCTATTTTTCTACAGACAGTAAAAGCTCCAATTTACACATGCATATTTCGCTTAAAATGTATGTTTGGTTTTCCTTTTATTTAAAAGGAAGACGGGATTTCTCTGATTTTTCATTCTAAAAAGGAGTGCTTGGTGTTTTTTCCATAACTGTTGTGCTCTTCTCAATAACTGCGTAAATGCTGGTTTTTGCTGATTCTTTTGGATTATTTTCTCTCTCCAAGCTCAATTTATAGCCAAGTAACAGAACTTTAGGATTTATCACTTTCCTGGGTAAATCTTTTCTATGCCAATTATTTTCACTTACTCTGTTACCTATAATCACCTCATTAGCACTGTCTACACTGTGATACAACTGCTCCTGACAGTGCTTGGCTTTCTCTTCTCATTTCCCCCCAAATAAATAATATTAATATGCGATGGGATGATTTCCAGCCAGCATCTGTCACCTCCTCCTCAGCGTACAGAATACTGTCAGACTTGCTTCTCCGCGGGGTTTTTGGGTCCTGCTTTCTGGCAGCCTGGAGGATTTGTGTTTTACAAAGCTTTCTGGTTTTATTTAGGAGGGTTACTACATTCATGCCTACATTCGTGCACCACACGGAACCCTCCCGAGGTCCTGGTCCTGAACATTCCCAAGAGGAGCTGCTGGACACTGAGATTTTTAACAGCTCCATTTATAGGTGCCAAGCCTTTGAAAAATCTGTCAGAGCTGAGTAGATTCAACATGGGCTTGGAAACCACTTAAGAAACGAAGTGTTTTTGGCTGAAATTCTCGTTGACCAGTACTTTGACAGGAACAAAAACTTTGCTAGAACTTGAACTGCAGGATTTAAGCCAGACTTCAAGTATCAGAGGTCAGGACCAGGAAGGCCTGCTGGAAGGTGGTAATTGTTTCCTCTACTCTTTTGCCTTTGTGCAACACCTGGTAGTGGCCCAGGGCAGAGGCAGAGTGCAGGTCTGATTCAGTCTGGCAATCACTGTTCTCCTAAAGCCCTTAGCAATTTGGGGAATCTGTCCTAGAGTGATCAAATGTCACTTGTAGTGTTCCCACATACCCTCACGTTGGAGTTAAGGCAGGAATGATGTTGTCCCACTTATCCTGTAAATATATATATGAGACTTTGAGCATCTCCTCGTGACTTTGCATGTATTTGATTAGGAACTCTACATGAATTTTGTCTGTATCATGTCTTTATCCTTCTCCTCTAGAGCTGACAGGTTGCTGCCATCATTATTTTTCATGTGGTGCCAGCATGGGAGTGTTTGGCTCTTTATTAGTTGTCCGTATGTAAACCAATAACTTGTAATTACTTCTGAGAGTGCCTTTAGGACATGAGGAAATGACACTTAGGCATCCATATGCCCTGTTTTAGAAGGAAGTGGGAGGCATCATACTAGTGCCCTGCTGGAACAGATGTAGCTGGTATGCAAAATGCACATGCCACATATGGGGGAACTATGAAACAAAATTTTAATCAAAGTCTCCCTGCCTTTCCCAAGTATTCCGGAGCAGATTGCTGGGCGTGTAAGTAGGTCACATGTGGTGTTGAGCGATGGTGCTTTGTCCTTTGCCATCTGGCAATATGAATCAACGTCAGCCGGATGCAAACACAACTCTGCAAAGGTGACCTTGGTAACAGGATCGGTCCATTGAGCAGGGACTGCAGGAGGGTTACCTGCAATCGCAGGAATCCTTCCAGGGAAAACGCAAAAGGAAGGGTTCTTGATTCCAGGAAACCTTGTGGCCACCAGTACCAATTTGGTTTGTCATGGCCGTTTGTCGTGGCAGCCACACTGGAGTTGCAAACCATTGGATTACTTTAATCACTTTAATGGCCAAGAATCCACTGAAATTCAAAGTATAAGTGAGATGGAAGATGCAGATAACTGGCTCATTATGGTCAACTGCTGCTACAAAGAGAGATTCCAGATATTCCCCACGGATATGGTTTTGAGGAAGCGTACCTTATGCAGCACTCTGATTTTGAAAGTCTCTGAAGTTTAACCCAGCAAATAGAAGGCATTTGTAGCTCAGTTGAAATGATACCATCAAGGCAAATTAAGCTGTAAGTTTTAAATCTG
The DNA here is from genome assembly GCA_035584735.1 of Pseudotriccus pelzelni. Lineage (NCBI taxonomy): Eukaryota > Metazoa > Chordata > Aves > Passeriformes > Tyrannidae > Pseudotriccus > Pseudotriccus pelzelni. The sequence goes on along the minus strand of JAWMRA010000113.1, from coordinate 1,075,830 downwards.
CGTCTGAAATACAAAATTAATAGAAAATTCCAAAAGGAAAACTATGGATAGTAAAGTTTCCCCCTGTTGTTTCCAACTCAAGCCAGTCCAGTGTTCTCCATGTATTAAAGGCTTTGCTGGAGTGCACAGTTTACTTGCATTTTGCTGCCTTACTTTAGGTGTCAATGTTTGGGGTCTTTGGCTTAAGCATCTTTCAGAGTGACAGAATTAGGATCCAGTTCTGATTGTTCCCAGCCCTGTTTTGAAACCACTAATCCCACAAAGGAGTTTTGTGGTCTGCTCAAGTTTTCCTGGTTGCCTGCATTAACAGTGGTCAGAGTTTCCCTTGTATGGAGAACAAAGAAGGGGACAGGCAGATTTATGGATTTCCAGGTTCCATGCTATCTACCAAATGGATTTAACACATGCCAAACCTGCAGCAAAGAACTTCACTCCTACGTTTTCCTGAGGAGGGGCAGCATTTAATTTCTCACAGGAGGGAAACCCTGGGAGTGATGGAAGCCATCAGGTTTGCTCAGCCTGCCTTCCTCACGTTCTGACTCACGTGGTTAAAAACACTCCTCCAAGATGAGAACCCAGTGCTGTTGTCTGCACACAAACACACTAAATCAAACCGTGTGTTCACAGACTGACACTAATTGTCTTCAGAAGTCGGAGTCATTGGGTTTCTCCAGTTACAGCCAGGCCCTGCTGGAGTTTACAGCTTCTTTTATTACCATTGTTATTATTATCATTATTATTTCTGAAAGTATTTTATGGGAGCATAAAAACTACTCTTCCTGCACAGTAAGTGTATCAAACCACATTTATTTCTGTTTCTGTAGTACTAAAGCAAAGAAAATCGCTGCTTAAAAGTGTGTGTAAGGCTGTTGTAAGGCAGGATGCGAGCAGGATTTCACCAGATGTTTATACCTGCTCATTATATGGGAAATTTATTCCCAGATATTTTCAATATATGAAGGGAAAAAGTAATGTTTAGTACTGAAACTGTTAAGAAGTACATTCATCTAAATTCCTATGTCTCAGAGAAAGTTTGCAATAACTCACAGCATCTGTCCACGATATGTGGGACAAGTACAGCATCTAATTTTGCTTTAAGCTTGTTTTCTTTTTTATTTTACATAAGTATTATAAATTGACCTGCAGCTCCGGGCTGCCTTGGGTATATCTAGATTTGGGATCAGTGTACCGTGTAAGTTATTTTTAGATGTGAAATACTCTTGCATCCACAAAGAGCGTGGTTATTCACTTGCTGTAAATGCACCAGGGAAATAAGTTATTTCAGTGCTTTTTAGTGGTTTGCAATCATGATCTTTTACTTTATTGGATTGAAATCCTTTTCCTGTTCTCGGGAACTGTTCAGTTGGATGAGTCTGTTTCTGATTGATCAGCAAGTCAGACATGGCAATGTGATCTCTGGGTTCCAATTCGTGTGCCTGCGTTAATTTCAAAGACATAATTGGCAAGACCTATCCCGACTTCATTAAGGATTTCAGTGGGCCCAGGACAGAACTGTGGTCCCTCCTGAAATTGTGAATTCTTGATTTGTAAAGATCTGGGTCTGAGTGGCAGATGTTTGAGTCAGTGCAGCAGCATTTCCTATGGCACAAATTTATGAAGTTGGGATCACTGCAGAGACTCTTGTGGCAGATTCATATTCAGAGCAGAGCTTGAACCTCATTAAAGCCCATAGTTTGAAGTGCAGACTTCCATGTAAGCACTTGCTTATAGCACTGTGTGACAGAAGCCAAAGGGAGCAAGTGATTCCCTAATAGTGTTACGGACTTTTGGAGCACATGTAATTGTTTCCAAACCAGGCAAAACTGAGCAGGCGTCCAGAATGCCAGACAAGGGCTGTAACACCTGGAGACTGGAGATGGGGAACATTCCTGATCCTACTTATGTAGGTGTATCCTCAGTCATCTCCCAGAGCCTATTCATTTTGTGGGGTTTAGACAATACTATTTACAAACCGACTGAATCTAACTTTTCTCTCTTAATTAAGAAAGTTAATTGAAAAATGTCCTTAGAAATTAGATTTGTCCCTTGACATGCTGTAAATAAATAAGTTATGTTGGAAAACAAGATGAAGATTAACAGTGGGCTTCAACAAACAGGAGCAGCTTAGTTCTCTAAACAACAAAAGTACATTTCATCCTCCAAATATCAACACATGCATTAATATTTATATCTGCTTTATTGTGATTAATTTGCATTCTTTTAATAAGGAATGCAGATGGAGTGAGTGCTATTGCAGATATTCTTAGGAGGGAGGGAACTGCCCACTGTCCCTTCACAATTCCCTGTACAAGGGTGTCATCACTGCTGGTTTTATCACCTTGCCAGGCATGTAGAGCTACTGGAATAAATGAGGCCGAAGGGAACCAAAATGCTGCTGTTTGGTCAGAGCTGACAGGCACTGTGTGGGTCGTGGTTCTTTGATCCCGTGGAGACCTGTGTCCCGAGTCACCTGCGTCCCACACCGGTCTTGGATTTCTGCCCTGCTCTTCCCTGCACTTTGCCAAGTGACCCTCAGCTTTCCAGCCTTATTTGTGGTCCTGTCTGCTAATGTAAATTCCAATGGGCAGCAGATTACAATAATGCACTTAAGAATTTGCTCAGCCATGCCTGCAAGAAGGGCATCACTTTTGGGAGAGAAAAGAAGGATTGCCAGGGATACTCTCTGCTTTAGCTACACCAGTTGAAGTTACCCATAAATTTGAGTGGAAATGCAGCTCAGGCTGCTGTGATTGATTAAATCAGCCTAAAATGAGCCTAAGCAGATTTTAGCCTTTTGCAGCGGGAATGAGGCACTGTGGAGAAGAAGAGTAAAGCTGATTCACTGGTAAGGGAAAGTAATGCACTCTCTTGCTGGAGTTGCATCTTCTTTCAGTTTATAAGGTTTAGTGAAAAGAGACAGGGATTGCCCAGTCCTTCTCCTGCTCCATCCCAGTGGAGCCCAGTGGCTGCTGCCTTCCTGGGAACTCTACAATTCAAATGGAGGCTCAGACCTCAAACCGGAATCTTCTGTAATTCAGGACCCCTCCAATATATCCTTTTTTAATTCACAAGCTGTTCCCAAGCTTTCCTGACTCCAGTGTGTTCCACAAGGGAAAGAATTGGGCTGTATCTGCTCAGCACAATCAGCTGAAAGTGTTTTTGTACAGACTTGACAACAGAAGTGTGGGTGGGTAAGGTTAAACCCAGATGCCACCTGCAGATACCCCTTGGCACACAGTGGGGTTATTATTCTCTTCAAGGCCAGAAAGGGCTGGAATTGAGACAGAATTGGGTGGTCCTCAAATTTAATGAAAGAGTTCCAGTGCATGTGCTCTCAGTGCCTCAGGCTGGAGATAAAAGCCCAGCTGAGCCATTCTGCGCTTCAGAATGTTGAGAAGACAAACCTCAGCGAGTGTCTCCTATTTTCCCCTCGTCACCTGACCTCTTCTTGGCCAATTTGCCGTTGCTTAGAGGAGCTGTTTTTATAAACCGTAGACTTAGGTGGTAAATCTAGACCTAGTCCACCATCTGAGTCAATAACACACTGGGTTTGTAGCTAATTTTTCAGGGTTATATGTTGTTTGGAACAGGAAATCCGTGATTTTAATTAGCAATAAAAAGGAAATAGTCTGCTTTGAATTGATCTTAAACAGGTACTGCTGTACTAAATTAGTTCAAAATAAGTAGGATTTTCCATTCAGCAAATTGATATTAAGACATCTTGAGTTTATTAGCAGTTAGCTGCATTATCTATCTGAGGCCAACTTTGGCTTCAGAAAGGAGTAAAGCTGAAAATCTGTTCTTAGACACAAACAAATGAGCTTATCATAGAGTACAGAGCATCAGGACAGAAGGGACCTCCCCCATGTAGTCATTTGAAGATCTAATTGTCATATGTGTTCTGTCTGACAAAGTAAATGAAACTAATAACAATTTGTCAAAAAGCCCTAGCATTTTCCGTTTGTTTATTTCACAGTCGTTTAATGTTTAATGAAATTTTGGGAGATGACGTTTCCTTGATGTGTTTGTGCAGAAGATCCTTTTATCTGACACTTGATTAGGGAAAGGATTTGGATTTAGAAGGTTCTTGGGAAACAAATCTCGTTTTACTGCAGAGAAAACTGTGCAATCTGCTATATTTAATACAGAGAAGGACCTAAAATTGCCTAACCTATCGTGTTACCTCTGTAAGGCAAGACTATGCTATTGCTTTCAGATTCTAAGAGCATTAAAAATTGAGCTAATAACCGGTATTTCATACAGTTGTGCAGATGGGAGAGTTGAGACCTTGGCAGTGAAATGACTTGGGGAAAGTTGCAAAGGAAATCAGTTTGTCATATAAGACAACAAAACTGTTTCATTTGTGTGAATCAATGAGACATCCATTCACCTGATGCTTATCTCAATTTCCCTGGCATTTGCTCCTGATCTTTTCAGAGATGTTACTGGCATCACTTTGAATGTGTACAGGTGTGATTTGGGATGACATTTTGGGATAGGAGAATTTTCTTTAATTTGCAGTGTTTTAATTTTGAGTATCATTTACAGAAAGGCAGTTTCTGAGACAAGGAGCTACTGGAGAGGGTCCAGTGGAGGCCACAGAGATAATGAGGGGTCAGGAGCATCTCTCGTGAGGAGAGACTGTGGGAGCTGGGCCTGGTTAGTCTGGAGAAGACTGAGAGGGGATCTCATTAATGTAGATCAGTATCTCCAAGACAGGTACCAAGAGGATGGTGCCAGACTCTTTCCAGTGGTGCCCAGTGACAGGACAAGGAGCAGTGGCCATAAACTGAATGACCAGAAGTTTCACCTCAACATGAGGAAGATCTCCTTACACTGAGGGTGACAGAGTGCTGAAACAGCTGCCCAGGGAGGGCGTGGAGTCTCCCTCTCTGGAGACATTCCAAACCCACCTGGGCGTGTTCCTGTGACTCCTGCTCCGGGTGACCCTGCCTTGGCAGAGGGTTGGACTGGGTGACCTCCAGAGGTCCCTTCCAGCCCCAGCTATTCAAGATCAGAGGACTTGGTCCTTTACATCCCCTGAAGATAATTTACTTTCCAAATCTATGTATTAACACTTCATACTTTAAAGCAGTCAAATACCGTGGTGCGCTTGCTAAAGTGGGGCAGTGGGTTCATGTCACTGGGAAGCTTTCAGGCTTTACTCTCTGTGACCTGTTTAAGGACAGAGGGAAGCTGGAGCCATCCCAGGATACTGCTGCAGGCTGTGTTCTTGCAGAAATAACTGGGTTAGCTGATGCTTAGCTAAGCATCACACAAGTAGTTCCAGCTTTGGCTACCAGAGCCCGTATTTTGCATTTTCTGCACTGTGTAGACAGAAAGCTGGGTTTAAGATGGAGCTAAGCTAATTTCTCTCATTTTATGGTTCATCTCAGAGAACAGAGGTCCTCCTGGGTCTTTGTTATGTTCTTTATATATATATATATATATATGTATTCTATACATGTTAGTCTTTGAAACAGTCAAGCTTTAAAGGCTCAGTGAGAATTCAGCACTGCTTAACATGAAATATTAAGATACTCGGTCTGTATGAAAGGAATATTTGAATGTGTGCTCAGGACAGGCTGAGGCTTTACAAGAGGGAAAGTGTCCTCAGTAATGCAGATTCTTGCCTGAAGTCTTAGACAGCTGAGAGCTGCGCTGTGGTAAAGGGGTTCTGTGAGCAGTTTTTGTGAGTGTTTTCTGCAGAGGCGCCTTGGCACTCGGGCTGGGCTGTTATGGGACAGCTGAAGAGGTTTCATTAGCACGTAAGAAAGAAGGCAGTAATTCCTCAAGCTCTGGGTGGCCGTGTCACCATGGCCAGGGGAAGAACTCGAGTTATTTTAGTGCTTACTGAGTACTAACAAAAGGTCACTCTGCCTAGTGAAAATACAGTGTGCGTCCACATTGCCTGTTCCCAGTAGGAGTCTAAATCCCTGGGATTCCTTCATTCCCTTTAACTGACCAGACTGGAATAAATGCTTTCAAACCCGCTGATGAACCCTAAGATAATCCCTCCCTGACCTGCTGCTCTGGGTTAGCTGTAGCAATATTGACTCCCTTCCCATTGTTTCAATTTCTAAAGTAATTGTTACTCGTGTGACGAGCAGCTGGTCAAGCTTGCCCCACCTAAGTCTCAGACTAAAGCAATTTGCCAAATGCATCCATGGAGTGGGGAGTGAACTTTCCTTGTACTCTGGCTGATACCAATAGCAAAGTTCAGGCTTACTTCAGGGGGGCAACCTATGTCCTGACTGAGTAAGTCTTTGAGACTTTCAATTCGGGGCCTCCACTGAGACATTCACAAAACGTTGTTGTCCCCATAACCACAGGGGGTCAACTGGTCGTGCAGCACCAGAGGATAAGAGTCCCGGATTGGGCTCTTTGTAGCTAACATTCATTATATTAATGGAAATAAGCTCCTGAGGAATAAATTCCATTCTCTTGATCTATGCCTAGCTTACAAGCCAGTCAATGTTATACTACATGTGGTAAAGGTGATAAAATGTTCTGTACATACAGAACTGGAGTGATCCTCTGCATGGACTTCGTGTAGAGGTTTGGCAGTTTTGTTCTGAGACTTAATCTTCTGGCATTTATGGAGCTGTAGTATCATAGCAGTTGATTTTTGTTTAAAAGGTTATATCTAAAGTAATCAACAGGAAGCAGGAATGGAAATTTCTTGCCCAGGAGAGCATCATAAGACTATTCCTGCTGCAGTTGGATTGTGTTTGTGTAACTTAAGGGTGAAGTTTCACAGGGATGGGTTTCACTCATGTTGTTAAAGCAGTGATTTTCACTAGCAGGCACTAGATTAATCTGAATAATTTTTTTTTAATGTTTCAGTGAGTGAGATCAAAGCCAGGACCATGTTATTGCTCATGCATTTCTTCCTCTGTCTGTCCACTTCACAGTCAGTCTTGGTCAGTGGATAAGCAAACCTTCATGTGCATTGTCTTTGTGACAGGGATGTGAAGGATCTTTGCTGGTCCAGGGAAGATGAGAGTATAACTTGATTTCACAACTTTCAAGATAGGAACGCAAGGTGCTGCCTTAAATGTTTTCTGTACTGTTTCTGTGTTGCCATGGGGTGGATTTTGTCCTGAGTGTGTGTTTGTGCAGCCTTGCTGTAGATCACACCCATCCTCTGCCCTTTGCTTTTCTGTTTTTCTTGCTCTGGCAACTCATCTTGTCTGTAGATACCTGTAGAAGAGCCCTCATGTAAAGCACATCTGGCACATTGTATTGAACATGAACTCTACAACACGCAGCACAGCTGGAAACAAATTCTGAAGAAGAGTCATGGCTTAGGAATTTCTTCTTCCATAAAGAACAAGGAGGTTTTGCTTGGTCCATTTCCCCTCAAAGTGCTTTTACAAACCTCTTGTGCTTTCATCACCTGGTGATGAGGTGCTGCTGTGGCCTCAGCAAACCCTGTCAGGGTGTGCCAAAGGCAGAGCCAGCAGCAACAGAGGTGTGTGAATTATTAATAGAACTAAATGATATGTTGGGAGGCAGCTCTTGAGGATAAGCAGCATGCCCTTTTTTCTTTCCCCTGACACAGTACACTTTTCTTCCGTGTAGCTTTAAAGGCTCACAACAGATAATTGTAAAGAACAGTCACGGTAACAAGATTTGACGGGAGGTGTTAGATCAGCACAATCTTCTGCGGTTATTGACAAGATTCTGTGCCCCATTTCTTTGTGCCAGTAAGGACAGATGTTTGGACTAATTATGGCAGTAGTTCTTTATAGCAGTGGCACAGTAAATGAGAACACAACACACCTTTTCACGGCGGCTTAGAAACCAGAAATATAAAATGCAGCCTTTTTCGTGGCCCTTTGCACAAGTGAGGACACATTCAGGATCATCAGATAATCCAGAATACATTCAGCTTCAATATTTTAAAAGTTTAAACATGCAGTGGATTGATTGCTGGACTTTCTCTAGAAAACCTCTGGGATATACCAGCATTAGGTAGACAGTGACTATGAATAGCAGATGGTGTTTTAACACTCCCCCCTCTCATTACTGTTCTTCTGCAGTGTAGTTTCCATGTGTGTCTACTCTAAAATGTTGTCTCAGCACTAACAAAAGCAATAGATACTTGGCTGCTTAGTTATGATTTGGGGAGGTATTTTCTGTGTTGTATTATCTCTGCAGTGGAGATTCCCCCAGGAGCTGCTTAATGCAGTATCTGCACACACAGAAAGAGGCTGCTGTCACTGGAGTCCAGAAGTACTTGGGCATTTTCAAAACCAGGTGATTTTGACAGGCACAACCCTGACCATCAGGATAGAAAAGAACTTGGAATTCAGTGTTGGTTTTAATCCCTGTGTTTTCTCTCTGGCTTTCTCTTCCTTATGCTGCAAGACCATGCCTGGAGCTCCAAAACTAGAGAGCACCCCTGTGGTAAATATATAATATATGTCTGCTGCACTGCCATCATTGGGATCAGGAGCATCCCAGTGGTGCAGGTGCACAGACTGTATTGTCACAAGCTCATAAACAGCACAGGCTGTGAGTGCTGCACACCCTACTGACAGCTAACTAGTTGTAACCTTTTGATTCCCTCTGACTGTGGAATTCATGCTATCCAGATATCTCTGCTATTTTCCATGGACTGTGTTTTGATAAACAACCAAAGGGAAGATCCTCAGTTTGATTAAATACAGGGAGGGTTTGTTGTTATTTCTGAATGTTGCTTTTGTTGAAACGTTCACTGATTTCTGATGTTCATCCTCCAGGTAGGTAAAATCTGCATTTTGGCAAATGTGTGCCTGCTTTGCACACCCAGATCCTGGGGTGTGAGCACTGGCCAACACTTACTTGTGTGCAAAGTACACTCACACTTTCCCAATGCAAGCTCTGTCCTTTAGCAGGCTGACAACTGTGCCAAAAGTAAGGAGAAGTAATAATGTTGCACAACCTAAGGAAATCAGCAAGGGGATGCGTGGTAGTGTTTTCCAAGACTGGTTTTAAGGGAATTTTTAATCAAATCTCAACCTGCTTTCAGTAGTTTCGAGCCTCATTGAAGTAACTAGGCCAACATCCACAGTAACAAAATGTTTGTGTGCTGCAAATGTACATGTAATTTTGTAAAAATTGCCAATTTTATGTAATTTGCTTTATCTGATTTGTCTGTCAGTGGGAGCACAAATCCAGTGAAGTGCATAGATCAAAGGGACAGAAAAATGAAGTGCATCAGGAGAAGTGATAAGGGACTATGCAAAACAAAGTAGCTTTCTTTTTTCACTTTACATTTCACCTTCTTGCTGCTACATTTTTTTCTGCTACAAACTGTCACCTTCTGCTTCTTCAGCTAATATTTTGGGTTCGTTTTGCATGTCAGAACGGTGCAAGCTGCCACAGTCACTGGCACCCATTTCCTGACTGTCTGAAAGCCCACATGTATCTTAGAACACCGTTTGTGTCAGTGTCAATGCTGTAGCTTTCCGTCCACTGCTGCCAAGGTGAGAAGAGGTTCGAGAAGAAAAGAAATCAAATGGTTTCATTCATTTGTTGCAACACAGTGTAAGAAGGTGGCAGAAGTCCCCTTACGCCGAATTTCAATCAAATCCAGCTAATTATATTTTCTGCCTGCATTGTGACTCAATTAGAAGGCATTTATGAATCTGCATGAAAGTAAAATGAGGACACAGTGTTCAGACATATTGTTCTGCTTCTTCACCCATTACCAAGGAAGTGACTCAATAATTTTATTCAGTTTAAGAAAATGCTTTGAGAGGAAATGTTTTGTATCAAATTTTAAAAGTACTACTTCAGTTTTTAAACTATTTCATCTTTAAATATTAAATGAGAAGCTTTATTTTGTGTTACTATTTGTTTCTATTTCTTTTTTAAAGGTTGCCATTTTCAGTTTGCTTTGTAACAAACCTGACACCTAAGACAAAGCACAGCTTATCTCAGTGAACTCGCATGCAGTTATTCCATGGCTGGCTCTCACCTAGGGTGTGACACAGGATGCCATTCCAGCTCTGGCTCCCAGACAATGCAAATACAGCCCTGTCTCAAATACATGATAGAGCATGAAGTGTATGATGTGGGAAATGTCAAGATTTTGGTGGCACCAACCGTGTCATAAAAGAGCTGTGATTTAACTTCTGCAAGCAAAACCGAGTTCAGGGACATGCTCATGCAATTACTGTCCCTACGGAGCAGTAAATCACTTAATTCTGAAATAACACTTCTTTTAGAGTAAGACAAGACAGTTACCACAATAATGTTACACAGCAGAGAAGGAAACAAACTGCAGCCACTTGAAAATGGCATGGCAACGTTGTTTAAAGACTGCACTTAGCAGGAACCAAAAAGCCACCTTTTTTTCAGTTTTTGGCTATGATTTCGTAGCCATCTTCTAATAACTGCACAGACTTGTATCTTTTTGGTTGCTGCTGGATTACCTTCAGGACTTCTCTGATCCAGACCTTAGACCTCTCCAAGAGTGTTTAAGTTTGGGGTGCTCAGAGTGGCACGTGATGAACCCAGGGAGTCAGATCCGAGTGGCTTCCAAGGGCGGCCAGTCTGACAGTCCTGCTGCTCTCCTGAACTACCAAACCCAAGTTCCAGCTCCAGAGACAAACACCAGCTCAGGATGAAGGCGAGTGAACAGTAGGAACAGCTCCACCAGCAGTGTGTCCCACCCCTTGTCCTGCCCAGGCACTCGCGCAAGACTGACCCAAAGGGAACAGGCTGGAGAAGGAGCAGCACCGCTCTTGGGAGCACTTGGGGGTGTCCTTGAAGGTTTTCCATCCAAACTGCCCCGAGTTCCTGGGATTAGGCCAGAGCAATCTCCTCAAGCACATACTCCAGGAGGCATGGCTGATGCTCAGTTTTCCTTCAAGACACCCTTCTTTCCCTTCCCAGAAAAAAAGTGATACTTCCTGCAATGCGCAGAAGCTGCAACTACACTTGGATCTCCCACATAACACAGCTGAAATATTGTCCTCTTTTAGCATGGAGTGACAGGTTGTGATAAACAGACTGGTTTCTCTGACTTACATGTACCTAGTCAAATATTAATGAGCCAGCACACGGAAGCATGAAGTAATCTTTTGTTTTTCATTAAGTGCATAGATTAAAGAGATGTTGTTTTACTGTAACGCACAGAATTATGTCATTTCAGCTTAGAGTAATCGTTCATCACATCACATTGAAATGATCCTTGGTTTTGTTTTAAAGAGCATAGAAGAACAAGAAGTAGAGGAAAAACAGAAGTAGAAATGGAATGTGAGACTATAGTGAAAGTGAGTGAAAAATTCCCCTTTTTATCTAGTAATGCTGATGTTGTTTTCATTTTACATGTCAAAACTAAGTCAGGAGCATCCACAATTTACTTCCTGCTGGTTTTTCTGAAATCTTTGAGCAACTTACAGCCCTGATTATTACCTGCTAGCTGCATAACATGAGCTGCCATTGACCATTACATCCTTTTGAGACTGTGAAAGCAGTTTGTGGCTTCCTTCAATAATCCCCCACCCCATTGTCTCCCTGTCTGTTTTATTTACTGCTGCTTTTGCCCCACCTCAGTGCAGTGGTCAGGGGCTGTGTGTAACAGCATGATTGTTCCAGCTTTCCTGGCACAGCCCCTTGGGTCATGGGACTATCCTCTGTTCTCTGCTCACAGTAGCTGCAGTACTCTCAGGTTAGAAAACCAGGCACCACCAAATGTCTCTCTGAAGAGGGGATTGATGCGGGGGTAGGAATTGAGAGCTGTTGAATGTAGAGGTATGAGATGGGAAAGGTGTTGAAGGTAGGGATTCTGGGTACCTCCAAAGATTAAGCTTTCCAAGCAGATAAATTAGGGATTTGTCATCTGGGACACCAGAGTACGGGCTAAAGAAGGGATTAACCAGGGCATCACAGCAGAAGGAAGAATTGGGGTACAAAGAGAAAGAACTGATGAATGTGAATCAGTAAAACAGAATTAGTGAAGCCTAAAAGGGAAGATTTAATGGTAAGAGAGTGAGTTTTTCAGGGAGGGGGAAGGGAACAGAAGACAACTGGGGAAAGGCAGGCAAAGCCTGGAAGAAAGATTAAAGTAGATTAAAGCAAGAGATTTCTTTCAATTGCTTTATGGAAGGACTAATGATTAGAGGATGCTGATAGAACAAAGTATTATTTCAGGTGTATCTGCTATCAGGAGGCACGATTATATGGAAGCAAACTTCCTATATCCTCCTGTAAATACAGCCATGCCAGGAGGTCTTGGGCTTTCACTGTCAAGGGGGTAGCACTAAGCCACCCACCTTTGTCACTGAATCAGGGAATCCTGCTTGTTTTGTATTTTTATTTATTATTTCACTTGATGCTGCTTTCTTCTGGAATGCTTTGAGATGCTTTGCTTGCCTTTGAGGAGGGAACCACCGTGGTTCTCAGTGAGGGCTGTAGTTGGTAACAAATGCTGCGTTCCTGCTGCAGAGGATGCAGAGGATTTGGGTTCATTGCTAGGCAGGCAGTGTTTGCATTTCAGTGTCCTGGGATGCAGCTCACTCACGTGTGCAGGAGGAACGGGAGCCTTCTCAAGAGAAGCTCCCTGGGCAGCACCAGTGTACTGGTTCCTCGGGCTTTCCCCTGACTCCTTTTATCTGCCTGTCTGGGGGGGGTTGGTTTGGGGTTTTGGCTTTTTAAATACTTACCGTGTCTGTATTTCTGTGGATGTGTACTGGCAAGACAGGAGGAACCAACTCTGTTTGATCTGTGACTTGCACAATACAGATTGACTTCTATGCTTTCCTGAAAGGCAAGTGCTAAGTTTGATTCCTAAAGCAACTACAGCTTGATTTGTCAGGCTTTTTTGGCTGTGAATCACCTGTCTCTGGGCACACAACCCCCCACATACCCCCCATGTATCTATACACACCATTACATGCTTTATTTAAAGGTTTGTTTAAAGGTTTTTACTGTTACATAATAAGGGATCGTTTTTTTCAAATGCTTGTTAAAAATAACACCATTTCAAGTGTTGTTTAGTTCTTTCATTGTGGCAAGGTTAGAGATTAAAACTGCGAGGTGGGGCCTTGGTTTCATGTGTTTGTTTTCCTCTTGGACACAGGCAAGGCAGCTAGAAGTGTGTGTTTCCTGAGCAGAGTAGTTGTGACAAAGGAAAATAGAGCCCATAATGAATATGTTGGCACCTTGACAGGATTCAGAAGAGAGACTTACTGAGGATGGCAAAATTAAGCTGGCAATTGCTTACTAGGGAACTGGGATTTCTTTGCTGTTTGTGTTTAAGTGACAGGAGAATATTGATTTCTCTTCCTGAGGGATGTGCTGTCTTCCTTTCCTGAAAAGCAGGAGGATGGGAATAGAGATGAGCTGCCTTGAAACAACTCACTGAACATTTGAAAAAGCAGAAGTGCTTGTTTTAACCCTGCTCTCCTCATACATCCCTTACACTTCAAATAATATGAGGCCAACCTCACATCTCCTGCCTGCGTCAAATTGGGATATCATGGGAGGATGGTGGGGACCTGGGCAAATCCAGTTGCTCTTGCTCAGTTAGAAGGAAATCAGACCTCAGGTAAGAACCTCCTGTGGCAGCAATTAACCACCTCTGACATCACTGGAGTTCTTCTTTCCTTGGCCCCATCCTGCTTTCAGCATTTCAGCCTCACAGACTGCATAAAGGGAATGGTATTAGCGAATGTCAGCAGTAAGATCAAATTTTGAGACAGAAGAAAAGAGAATGTAGACTTACAAGTCTGGTCTGAACATGCAGCTTTTTTTTTTTAATTCTGGGCAAAATGGCTTTTCTACGAGGATGAAAAGTTTTTGCCAGTTCATCAGAACTCTAAAAAGTAGGACCTAAAAGCTATTGCTGCACTTCCCTCATCCTTTAAGCTGTTTTATATGAACACTTAAGTGCACAACAGATTTCCAGCCAGGCTCCAGCCATGTGTAGGTGTTGTCTAGACTAAAGCTGTCCTTTTTTCTAAACCTGGAATTCTGGAAGTCTTTTGGTGGCTGTTGCACACAGTTCTGCTACATTTAATTAGTGCTTGGCCTGTGGGAATGGTACTCCATTGTGGAAGCTCACATTCCAACAGCTTTATTTTCACCAAGTAGGTGTCAATGCCTGAATAAAACATATGGTGTGGAGCTCATGCATGGGGCAAATTATTTCACAGCCTGCTGATACTGAAGGTTAGTGTTTCTAGAAATAGGTCACAGTCACTTCTCTGTGGTCCTTCTTTAGATGATTTCTATTAGTATATTTAGAAGTGCCTTGTTTGGATCAGGGTGTTATATAGGTCAGTGAGATCTCGATGTAGGATTTCTGCTCTTAAAATGCTCCTTTCTGCTGGAAATTTTGCAGGTTCAGTTTTCAGAGCAAGAGGTCAGGTTTCAGAAATCAGTATTCCTGATGGGATTGATGGCCTTGGCAGCAGTTAAATCTTTCGCTGTCCTTTGACTAATACACCTTATACCACATAGCTGGGATGCTGCTGAAGGTGAGAGAGAAACAGTAATGCTAAACAGCACAGGAATGGTGGGAGCTCCTGGAAATGATAGCTCACTTGTCAGTCTTTGTCTCAGGGAATCATTGTTATTCTGAGCAGGACCTCGTGCTCCCTGTGGCATAATGGAATAAATTCTGCAGTAACTTCTCCCTGATTCCATGTCAGTGTTAACGTTTCCTCTTGGCCTGGAGTACCCTTTATTCCCATTTGTATTCAGACAGACACTACTGCAGCTCCCACTTGAAAATACTAATTGGTTGAAAATTAATTCAAATTTTTAAATTATTATTTAGCTTTTTTACCTTTGAAGTGGTGGAGTTTTTTTTGGTTTTTTAAGGACTGGAGTTAATTTCTTGTAATATCAGCTGCCATTTAATGATTGCAACTCATACACAGATTTAGTTCAGAGATATAAACCCGTGTTTGAGGATTCTAATTTCTGTGGAAGGAAGACACCGTTCCCAAGATCCGTTTGAGCCAGCTGAACGCTGCCTTTGGCTCCTCATCCATGCTGCAGGCAGAGAGGACTGGGGGAAAAACACCCGCCAGTGAACGGCTGCACTTTTTGAAGTAATCCCTTGGCTCGGTCACAGCCTGAGGACGGGCCCACGCTGTGCCTCTGACAGGTGCCAGCAGGAGCCAGCTAGAGTGGTACAAACGCCAGACTGTAGTTCCAGCGTGTCGGGGAAGCAATATGTGACCAGATAAGGGAAATCCAGCTGTCCCGAGAGCTGCTCTGCAAAGACAGCAAGACTTAAAGAAGTGGTTTGAAGGCTTCTTGGAGAGCCTGGAGCCATAGCAGCAGGAGAGACAGAAATTAAAATTGGTGTCTTCTCCTGATGTATGGAGCAGATATTCCTCTATATCCAGCCTCCCTCTGACTTCTGAAGAGTAACTTAACAATTTAAATTTCCCATCTGTTGCCTTTGTAATGATCCCGTTGCAGAAGCTCCTTAAGCAGCCCTGCTTTAAGTTGTATATGTTGCTGTCTTCCCTCTGCATTAATCACTGGAGGTTTTTTCTCTTTTGCCCGGAAACAGCCGTAGTGTTGGGCCAGAAAATGAATGCACTGGAAATGCGGCACTGCAGGTTAAACACGTGGGTAAGGGGCTGTGGCAGCAGCAGTCTGTGTTAACACGTGACAAGAGAGAACAGTAAACTGAGGAAGAGTTCTCCTGGGAATTCAGTGCCCCCATTAGCTCTCCTGCCTTATCCGAAGGGCTGAGGAAACCTTTTTCTGTTAGCCAAGGCAGCTTGGTGCTTCAGCTTAATTTTCATTGCATAATTTTAAACACAGCTCGTGCCAACAGTGCTGCAATTAATGGATAGCCTAAAGTCTTATTATTTCCAACTAATTGATATGTAAGAAAGTTTAAATAACAGAAGTGATAAGAATTTTTTAGGAATAACTTCTGTAACTAACTCTGGATAATCTTTTGACTGCTATTTGGAGTATCAGATGACTTAATTATTTACTTGCCAGCACTGAATTTAATGCCTGTCTGTATTTCTATAGTTCTAAATGCATTTCCATGAGATTGGGAAAAGATGACATTTTATAGTCCTTGTTCTAAAAAGGGTTTTTGCCATTTAATAATCTCATTCCTTTCTGATCCTTGTCAACCACCCTTTGGAATAACTCCAAAGTTCCGGATAGATTTCTGTTCTCCTCAACAAGGATGTGTTCTCCACACATACTTTAAATAGAGCTTTAAGGCAAGCAACCCATGTTTTTAAAGTATTCTTTTGCTTCTTTGAATCACTTGATCACTTTATGAAAGGCCTTTATTTTTCTGGTGTTCATTAAGCTTATCTTCAACAAGATTGTGATCAGAATTCGCATCAGAGAATACACTGTAAAGCTGTAAGACCTCTCAAGAACTTTTTAGTGCTTTTGGAAGATGTCAAGTACCCAAATAATAATAAAACACTGATAGAGCATTACAAAGATAAGTTCTTATAATGGAGAGAGGGTTTGTTCTACTGCCAACTTTTTTTTTTTTCTTAAATAGGGTTTTGCTCGGTACAAAACTTTTCCAAGATAGAAGCTACCAATAGTGATCCAGACAAATGAAATCAGATTAAGAACAAAGTGGGGCTCTGAGGAGATCGTGTTAGGCATTTTGATGGCCTGTCTCTCAGTGGAAAGAAAAGCAAAGGGCTTAGTGAAGTTCCATGAGATTCATCTCAGCTCGAGCTTGACCCTCCAGTGAACTGAACTTTGATGAACTGTATGAACTCAGGAGGAGAGAAGCCAAATCCAGCATACAGTGATGTCAGGAGAGCAGCTCCCTGTTCCTGTAGCAGGGCTTGAGGGCTGAGTGAGGCCCCGGTGTGACCTCCTCGTGCTGTGGGCCAGGGGGCACCAAAGGACCTGATCCTCTAAGTAGTTTTACCTTTTAGTACCCCCTCTTTTCCTGTCTCTGCTGGCTTCTAGGGAATTTGCCTATCCCTTTTCCTGGCAACAGTAAGGTCTGAGGACAGAGCTCAGCGGTGCCTTTGGCAATGTCATTGAGAGGTCTGTTCAAGAAGACTTTAAGGGGTGCGGTGGCTTGACAGGATGAGCAGAGTGCCACAGGTGCTGTGCCACACACATTGCCTCCCATCACAGCTGAAGGAACATGTTCCACCATACCTGGGAGGAGGGTCTGAGGCTGCTTGGGCTGCAGCAGGGTCAGGGTGGCCTGATTAAGCATTAAGAGGGAGACCTTCAGCAGTTTCCTTTCCTTGTGGAGCTCAGGTGCTCAACAGAAACCCAGGCCAGGTTGTGCACGAAGAGAGAAGGGTGGGCAGGTCTGGAACAAGAAAGGCATCTGCCCTTCTCTGGAATTTGTTGTCTCTACCAGTCTATTGGAGCGGGCTTGGATTTTAAGCAGCAGCCCAGTCCCTTTTCCAGTCTCTTTGCAGTTTGCTTAAATTGCAAGACAGTGAAAATCCAAAGGCTCTGATACAACTTTTGCTTCTCTCTTTTGTGAGGCAGATTGTCCCCAGATCTCTGCTGGGGAGGGAGCATGGACTTCATTCCGTTTTGTGCCAATGGTTCCTTCATCTGATCTGGGCAGTTTGCATCTATGCTGATGTGGTTGCCAGGACTGTAGACCCACAACCCATCAAATCCAATCCCTGTCCCGAAGACTGAAGTGAACTTCGGGGATGTGCTTTCCCAGGCACAAGTTCAAGCTGCTCTGTGCAGCAGCGAGACAGGCTTTGTCTTGTTTTTCTGCCCGTTTGAAATTGCCTTATATGTCAGTTTTTGCATTGAGGGATACTTGCTGAACATCAGTGAAACAGTTTTCTGCATGGGTCATTTAAACTTGATGAGCAATCAGAGAGCTGCCGAAGTTTGCAGTAGTCAGCGTTAATATGACCTTCGGAAAAAATGTTTAAATAAAAAACAACTGAACTGAAATATTAATCCCTTGAACTTAATCATGAGGATGGCTCTGTTAACCTCCCATTGCATCGTACTACTTAATCCAGCAATAGCAGTGCAGGCAAGAAGAGGAGGAGTTTTTCCATTTAAGTTCATTGTAGTATCATGAAGTAAAAACCTTCAGGCTAGTTTTAATTAGGTTGAACCTCTGGGCAGTGTTGCTCTTCCATTAAGCTCTGAAGTTTTTAAGAGTTACAGTTTAATTTGACACTGGTTTTGCTTCACATGTTAAAATAAAAAAAAACCCCAAACAAGCTGTGTTGTGTAACGCAGCATGAAATGATGAGAAGTGGTGGATATATGGATGAGCTCATGGTAGAAGTAGAGAGATGTGAGGATAATCATGGTATCAGCCATAAACATCCCAGACTCAGAACCCTGAGTAGCAATGATACATCTCCATTTGATGGTCATTAAATAATATATGTCAACACATAAGTTTGAATCAGCTCCCAACTTATCGTCATTGTTAAATCTCAGCCTCAAAACTTTCCTGACCCTTGAAGTACAAAAGCTGAAATACTGAGCCATCGTTTCTGGAAAATGGAAAATGAGGGATAGTAGCTCTGTCTCCACTGTTAAACTTTGCCAGGTTCTGGATAGATTTTTTTTTCATTAGCTTATGTTAAAAAAGAATGGATCTGTCACTAAATTGGCTCATCATTTGGGGAAAGCCAGTGCACATCTCTGCTAATAGTAAAGAGGAAGCCAGATTCGTGATGTTAATGAGTTAGGAAATATTTTGGAATAGCCTTCGTTGTTACAAGGGATTACAGAACCACAACTACTTGAAAAGATTTTCAAAGAAACTTCTAAGGCTTTGATCTTTATTCAGAGTGTGCTTGCTTCCTAGTGTAAAAACATTCATTTTTAACAGGATATTAGCAGGAGGACTGACTGCTCAGTAATTTTCCAAGCAGACTTTTCAGTGAGGCTCCATCCTGCAGAGGCTTTCTGACATGGAGAGATGTAGTCAGTGGCAAGGTAAAGTTCAAAGTGCAGCGGAGGGTTTTGCCAGTGGAATTATTTTTCAGCTAATGATGGCTCACTTCTGAACCTCCATGCAGTTCCCTGACAGTTACCAATGACATGGAAATTACAGTGAGCCTGTACTTTAGGAAAGATGCCTCCTCAAGATACACAGTCCTCAGTGTGCCTTGGGAGCTCTTATTACCCAAAACTTGAGAGTCGGGGCTGAGTAGGAAGGGCAGAGCAGGGTATCACAGGGAAAGGAGGAGCCAGACTTAACCATGAGGTGACTCTGTTCCCTTGAGCAGCACAGCGATGCCACTGGAGAGAGACAGAGAAATAGATGATTTATTTCCTTGCCACGGTCGTATTGCAGAAGAAATCTCTGTGTTCAGAGGGACTGATGATACTGATGGGCCCTGTTAGAGATGTCCTGCCAGGAGTCAGGCACAGGCAGCACTGTAATTATCTCCCAGCAAGGTGGATGGAGAGACAGGAAAGCACTTTGTTAAACTGAAGTCAGAGTTCAGGTTAGTCAAGGGGCACCACCTTTTTTTCCCATCTATACTTCATCAGCTCCCGAGCCCGTCACACAGGAGGCCCTCAGCACCTGAAACTTTCTTTTCTTGTCCCTCCTCTTCCAAAAATAGCCGGAATCTCTCACTTTGCAGGACAGCACCACTTTTAGGCAAAACACATGACATGTAAAGGCCCCCTTGGGGACATCCTGCCTGGCTGCCATGGTGCTGCACAGCTCCGAGTCCCCCGTTCTCCGCTCCTCCTGGGGTTTGAAATATTTCTGGAATATACTGTTGCTGTTATAACCTCAAGATGTCATTTAAAAGGAGTTTCCAAGGGACTGTCATGACCTCTTGAGATGAGAGTTACAATACTGCTGCTCTTCCAAAGCCTGTGCTGTCGGACAGTCAGCTGCCTGTTCACAGGCTGCCTTGGAGGCATCCTGAAAGTGGGAAAAATCGCTCGTTGGAAGGTAATTGATCCAGTGATTTTTTTGCTGTTGCTTGTTTTGTAGACTGTGTCCAAAATATGGGCAGCACTTTAAAAAGGGGCCAGTTAAGAAGCTCTGTTTGAGCTATGTCACTCGAGTTATTTACCTTGGATCCACTCCAATGAAACAGGGGCAGTATCTGCTGGTAGATGAGACTTCACCGGAGTTTCTCTGGATTTATTGCATTGAAACTGATGGAAATGAGAGTTGAGCAGATTGTCCTTTGCTAACAGTGAAGCTAATTTACTTTAGTGATGACGAAAAGGAGCAGAATCTAGCCTTAAACTGTTATATGTGCTCAAAGAAAGGGGATTTTTCTCCCCCATTCATACCAGCTCAAATTATCTTTATTCATATGCATCATGAGATGCATAGGTCACATATTTGTGCAGTCATCAAAGAACCACTTGACAGCTTAAGAAAGCATTTTATCCACAAAAGGAAACTATTCCATCAAATAGTGATCAGAAGGAAGAGTAATTCCAAGGATACAGATTCCACGACCCAGAGCAGGATTTTGCATGAGAATAAACAGCTGTACTTATGGAGGAACGGGAAACGAGTTCCTGTGAAGAAAATCCTCCCACAGAATTCACTCTAAGCTAGAACCTGGATAGCGCTGATGGGCACCTCATCACTCGAACATTTACTTTTTAATTAGCTCTTGGAATAAATGTTGGTTCACAGTACAAAAAGTAGATATGGGTTTCTTTACGGGAGTGTTAAAATGCAGGAGCCCAGGTCCCAGGTTTCCTTGCAGTCCCGTTGGTTTAATTGAGGTTGCAGTTAATAAAGGTGGAGACACAGATTGATGAAGGCCCTAAGGTTACAGTCTAGTGCCTTGAGACAGCAGGTATGAAAGGGACTCATTTATATGGGGACTTGCTGTACCTCAGGGAGGCAGAGCAAATCACCTCTGCTGTAACAGGAAGAGACACTGAGCTGAAACGTGGCAGATCGGGGGGAAGCTGAAGGGGGAGTGTATGTGTAAGGTGCAAGGGAAGATAACACAGTCTGTGGTTCCTGGGCTCCTTGGCTTGTGACGTGCCTCAAGCGTTACTGATTCTTTTCAAGCCTGTCTCGGGACAATATCTGGGCTGTGCAACCTGTTGCCACAGGAAGGCAGGGGTGGCAGCAGTGCATCAGTCAAAACACAGCTGCTCCTGGACAAGTGCCCCTGCCTGGTCTCAGGAATAGAGACTTTGCAGGCTGGGAAGAGCTGCTTGATGTGTTCGACCTCATGTGAAGGACTGGGGCAGAAAAGGGGTGTGAGGTGGGGCTGGCAGAGAGCAAGTCCTGGAATTGGTGTCCCTTGTATCTCGCACGGACTGAAAGGTAAGCACTGCTTGCAAACGCAGTGGTGGGCTCACACCGAGTGGAGATGTCCTTGTCTGAGGACAGGGGTCACTAACAGGAGCTCTCCTGGCAGCATAAAGACATTTCCCACACTGGCTGTTGTTACCCAGAGCAGGACTGTTCCTTGGGCCAGCTCTGATACCCAGTGCCCTCAGGCTTCCTCTAAGGATTGCACACTCCAGCATCTTCTGAGATACAACCTCAGCTACCTGAA
This sequence comes from Pseudotriccus pelzelni, assembly GCA_035584735.1. Lineage (NCBI taxonomy): Eukaryota > Metazoa > Chordata > Aves > Passeriformes > Tyrannidae > Pseudotriccus > Pseudotriccus pelzelni. The sequence continues at coordinate 1,054,366 of JAWMRA010000113.1, read as the reverse complement.
CAGTTTCATTTCAGGCTCAGCTTGTTGCCCTTGAGTAGCTTTGTTAAGCCCAAATGTTAACGTGGTGGCACATCCCTTTATGCACTTGCTGGATGTCACTGGGGAAAAAAAAAAAAAGGGGAGCATGCAGAATTAACTCCTTTTCCCAGGCCTGGACAAACAGCTTCCCAAGAAACTGCTGCTCCCAGCTGCTTTCTTTGGGCCATTCTTCCAGGCAGCAGAGATGGGCACATCAGTTTTGGAAAGGTCCTGCAGAGGAGTGCCAGGTCTCCTCAAAACCCCACATTGTCACCTCAAGTCCCCATCCTCGGCCAAGTGCTGCAGAGGGACTCTGCCCACGAGGCGTGAGGGCAGCTGAGCAGTGGTTACTCCTTTGCCTTCCCAGCAGAAATCCGCTCAGTGGAGGGAATAACATGGTCCTTAATAAGAAACTCCTACTGTTTCCAATTAAACAAAAATTGCTGCCTATAAATCACTTGATCCCTGAGCTCTGTTCCTCAATTTCACTCTCCCTTGTTATTGAGCCTCCATCTGCTTTTAACAGTTCTTGCTGCTCATGTGTCTTTTAATGCTGCATCCCTCCAGAATGGCTTTCTAATTAAGTAAGCTCTGAAAATGAAAAGCAGAAGAACAGCAGCTTTCCTGCTCTCTGCACCCTTAATCTGGGAGTCCTCTATGTGCTATTTTGGAAGCTAAATTGAGGTCGCTGACATTATGCATATTTGTTGTCTGATGCAGGCTTAAAAGCCCCAAATCCTCTATTTAAAATTATCTTTTTAGGCACACGGGTCAAACATTTGCAGGAAGAAAAATAAGTATTTGTAGATTCAGCAGATTTAGAGAAAGAGAGGGGAGGAGTGAGAAAGGGGCCCCAGTCTCTGACCAGTGTTCCTGTTGCTTTCACTGGCCAGTGGAAAGATGAGTGTTACTGGTGTTAACAAAATAAACACTTCCAATGACATGGGATAAGGAAAATTCCCTGTAGAGGCTGCAGTCCCCCCTTTTGTTAGGAATTGTGTAGTGACCAGTTATTGCCTCTTGTCAAAATATGTTCTGCTGAAATTGCATGGAAGAAATGGCTGTGGGTGAGCTTCTCATCAGTAACAGAAAAAGAACAGGTAGTATTTATGTGGGATTAAATATTATCCTGCATGTGGGCAGTGCCATGGCAATTATGGATACAAATTAGTGTCACATCCCAACTGGTGAATAAATGCAATAACCAAATACAAAAAAAAAAAGGGCAAATTTTAAAAAAAAAATATTTTGCTGCCCTCTGCCTCAAGGGGAAATGACACAGCTTTGAAATGTCTCACATTTGGAATCTCAACTCAAAACCTGTGAAAAGTCTTTTTAAAAGCTTAAGAATAAAGAGTTTGCTGTTGGAAATGTCAGAGGTCATTGGAGATACCAAACTGTTCAGTCCTCAGAGGGCATTTTTACCTGGGTTGTTGAGCCAGGACATTGGGATAATCTTCCCTTCATAATTCACTGCATCATTCACAGAAAGAAAGTGATTGGGGAAACAAAGTAAGGTAGATTTAAAAGGAGAGATAACAGAAACACAAAGCAGAAACAAAAAACTGGCTTTACAAAAAAATTCCCAGTAGAATGGAAAATCCGAGACTTAGAAAAGTGATTTAGTTAGAGTCATATCAAATTTTGGGAGAGGAAGAGCTTCATCAAAACAGTTATGGCCATACTTAATGCTTTTGATTCAACAAAATGGCATTTTAGTGGGGTTTTTCCCCCCAGAATGTGTGACCTATTGCATTTCATACATAACTTTCTCAAAACGTTTTTGGTTGAAGAGTAATTCTTTAGGTGCTTCCTAAGTGGTGACCCTTACGTTAGTTTTGAGTTGAAAAAATGCTTTTTTAAAAAACACGGGAGCTGGAATGAATCCCGGCCTGTGTGCAAGTGGGGTGGGTTTGCATCAGAAAACTGCTTCTGGCATGGGATCTTACGTCAGGAGAACGGTGTACACACCAAGCATGCGGCATCTCCAGCTGCGTGGGGAAGGAAGAGAGGGCAAAATTGTTTGGAAAAGCACTTGGATGACTAACTTCCGCTTTCAGGGTACAACGGGAAGGAGCAGCAACATTCCCATTAACCATTCCCAAGGTGTTGCAGGAAGGGAGATGGGTTGGACACGTTTTGCCCCGTGGTTTCCCTTTCCCTTGGTCTGCCGGAGGGAGGGGGAGGAGGTGGGGTGGAAGCAGGGCTGTGGATCCACCAGCTGTGTATCCACCTCTTGTCTTCAAGCCCTCCTGGTAACTCGTGTTGGCAGCACACTGAGTTTTCCACGTGATCGTTTTATTTTTGTTCTTGGTGGAAACAGAAGTTCATTAGATCACGGTGCAAGTATGTGAAAGTCTACAGGGGCTTGGTCAGGATCATCTACAAGCACAACCTCTGCCTCTGTAGTTCCTCATTGATCACAGTTGCTGTTTTTAGTGCTGTGTTCTGCTGTTCAGTCGTTAGTTTTAACTATAACAGCCAGGTTATTGCTATAATATAAATACAAATAGTGTTAATAATCCCATCTGTTTCCTTTTCTGAGTGCTTTTTCCTTGCTGAAGGACCGTAATGATTCTCCCCTCCCACATTCCAAGGAAAGGTTTTGAGGCCTTTTCCTGAGTGATGACCCTTTTTGGAAAGCAGCTGTGGTGGAGGGTGCGGAAGAGCCCTTTGAATTGGGAGGGACTGTGATGGGATCAGCTGGGCTGGCTGCCAGGAGCTCTGGAGTGCAAAACCCTGCTCCTGGTGTGTCCCTGGAGCTCAGGACTCTGCTGGTTCTACTCAAGGTGCAGGTGATGGCATTTGCCCCGGGGCACAAGGGGGCACTGCCAAACTTCTGCCTGGGGTCAAAGGGATCCCTCGGGAATGGTTTCCCTGAGGAACCCCTTGTGGGGTGCAGCTAATGGAGGCAGGGCAGGCACAATCCAATGCTCACTGTTACTCAAGCAGGACAGCTCAGTGGCCCAGTGGTCTCCAGCCTGTTCCAAGCCTGTGCTGGTCTGTCTAATCTGATAAGTGATCATGTAAACAGAGTGGAGGAGAGCCCTTTCAAACTGGCACCTCAAACTGGTAGCTTTGATCCCTACCTAACTTTAATTTCTTCTGTAATTTGCAGATAGCAAAGCTGATATTTACCCCGGTTTTGCAAAGCTGATGTGAGCACCAGCTGATGATCTTTAAGTAGCACTGTCGGGTAAAAAGATAAAGGGCAGGTAGATAGAAGCACACACTCAAGAGTTAGAGCTTCTGGCCACAGCTGTCAGCAGTGACTAACACATTCATCTCCTATCCCCAGGGACCCCGCTTAATGACAACTCCAAATTTAAAGTATTAACTCGTTGCCTGTAAGTAAAGTCCATAGGAGTGAGATTTACCTGAAAAAGAAATACTGTGGCCAACTGCTCGTGGGATCCTGAAACTGCATGGAGGTGACATTAATAAGTTGGTTTTGCTGGGGGTTAAAGGGAGGACAGAGGATCTATTGGAGGGCAGATAGTGAGATAACAGAAGGAAGGAGGTTGTTATGTGGTAATGAGGACAGTGGTCCAGATAACAATCTGCCAGTCTAATCATCAGTCTCAATTCCCCCCTTGTCTGACTCCAGAATCCTAAAAGCAAGTGTAGGTCACCTTGTTTAGTAGCTAGAGAACAGAGAAATTGGGGTAGGTGGACTTGTGATGGCAAGCCACCCAAGGGGACAGCAAAGTGAGCAGTAAGGCCAGGCTGGGCTGGAGCCTGGTGGTGCTGGTTGTGCAGAGAGGTTTTTACTTACACACACACTAACGTGGCACTTTGTCTTGCTGTCAGCAAGCCAAATAACAGATGTGTGTGATTGCTGCTGCTGCTGCTGGGAGGGCAGCTTTCCACTCATTTCCATGAACTGTAATGTCCCTGTAAAGCCACAGAATATGTAGAAGGGCACTGAGGTTTCCTAAAGAAAAACAGCTGGTTTTTTTTGGCCAGCTGGTTTTAAGCAGGCAACTTGTTTCTTTAACCTTGACCCTCAGCCATTTGCCAGTGTTGTGCCAGGGGCTGATGGTTTGAGGAGGAACACAGTCATGGCACTGTGGGACTGCCCTGGGTTTGGGAGCCCCAGGCTCCCTGAGGAAGTGAGTGGTCAGGTCTGGCAGTGGGACAGCTTGTTGTGCCCAGGCTCACTCCCTATTGCAGGTGGAGTACTGTGTGGCGGCCTGGGGGTCAGGGAATGAATGTGATCTGAGGGGCTTGTCAGAAGCTGAGCAAGGGGAAGTGACAGTGCCTTTGAAATCAAAAAGAAAACTAATTTTTACCCACTGTTGCAGTTTTCATCAACCTTCCTTGTCTACTGTCTGCTCCTTCTCAACTAAATTCACCCTTCTTGTGATTAGATATCTATATAGACTGTCTCTAGAGACACTGAAGAGAGCAAGGTAGTTCCAGATTCATGTCATTCCTATTAAATGCTCGACTTAGGGGGGATTATCCACTGGAGGTGCTTTAGGAGGTGAATATTGGACACAATTGTTATCTAACAACATGCTTATGGTTGCACTGGGTTCAGATTACGTTCAGTTTCTGAGGGATTTCAAATATTTCTATTGCTCTTAAACCTAATTAAGCAAATCAAGGTTCTGAAGGAAGTTGAGAGCCAGGAGACTTTCCCTGACTTACAGTTTTCCACACCTCCTCCTATTCCTGAGGTGTCCAAAACTCACAAATTCCGCATGTGACAGCGAGGTGGGGAAATCCATCTCTGCCTTGGACAGTTCTCTTTAAGGAAATTCACGCCACTTTATAAAGCTCTGTCTTCCAGCGCTCTGGAGCCTTTCCACAATTCCTAGATTTATAAAAAACCCTGTACCCGGAGCTGCCTCTCTGTGCAGGAGCTGTGGCTTTGTGGGGTGCTCAGTCGGGGTAGCTCAGAGGCTTGAGAGGTTCCCAAGCATGGAAAGGCGGTAGCACTTGGGGTGTGTGGAGCACAGTGAGCTGGAGCCTCTGCCAGTGCTGCCCTTGCGGAGTCATCCAAGGAATGCTTTGTTCCACGAGTGGCATAAATCTCCCTCTAACTGCGACAGCGTCTTTGGGTAATTGTCACAAATAAACTCTCCTTCCCCTCCCTCCTCCCTCCTGTTTGTTAAGCGGGGCGGGTGTTTAGCCATGAACTGTGACCCAAAGCACAATTGCACCACAAAGGTAGATCTTTTTCCCCTGGAGTTTAATCCTTGGATTTGCAGCGTGGCCCACGTGAGTGCCAGGCTGCCATCGCTCTGACTGGCATGGATGTGGTCTCTCGGGGGCCGAAGAGCTCCCTGGGCTGCAGGAGCTGAGCTGGGCAGGGAGGGATGATAATCATTAGTGAGTTTTCCCCGCCAGCCACGCTACGGCACTGTTCCCTCTGGTAACGCCTGTACTTGTGGAAGTGATAGCAAAATGCTGACAAAAAGAGGATCCCTTCAAAAATTTGTATGTAGACCTGAAGTCAGAAAACAGGGAGTTCAGGAGAAGAAGAAGGATGTTGTGGTAGTGGCTAACAGTTGATAGAGTTATGTATTTTAGAGGCAGGGCGTATTTTAATGGAGCCATTTGTGCCTCAGACTTGGGTTTTATCTAAGGTGCAGAACAGAGGCCAGAACATCAGGAAAATTGCCAGAAACAAGGCAGGAAAAGAGCATTAGCAGGGAAACTAAAAGGAAAAGACAGATCTTAGATCTTGGGGAAGAAAAGCTGCAGAATTTGTCTAATTAAGGAATGTAGAACTAGACCGGGTGAGCTAAGGACATTGATTTGCACATCAGGAGAAAGGAGAAGAGGCCTCACAAAAATAAAGTCAGAGATGCAGGATGAAAACCAGGACAGAAGCATGGGGAATGGGATTGGAAGGGCTCAGAGGGAGGGGTAGTGGTAAAGTCACATGCTGTGGACAGGTCAAAGATGGTAAAGACTGGTAGTATAGGTCCTAATGTTCAGGTGAAAATTTGCATTGCCTGGTGAGAGCTGTTGCAGTGGGGTGAAGGAGACCTGGAACTGCATGGGAGGAACTCAAGCACAGAGCTGAAGGATCAGAGTTCATAGCACCTTTATCCTGGAAATCCTGGAAAAATCTATAGCTGAGAATACAATTACCTAAGGAATTATTGCAAAACTGCTGCAGCTACAGTTAGCAGAACCTGACTCCCTCTTTTTCAGAAGGTGGGTAGATGGATGGATGGATGAATGGAGCAGATTTGGCTTTGGAACTCACCCCTTTTGCTTCCTGCTGTGCTCATATCGGTCATGATGAAAAAATTGGCTTTGTCTTCAGTGGAAACCTTCATACACATTAATGTTTTTAAATAATGAATCGTGCAGATCCTAATATGGGCACTAAAAACAAAGGCTGTACAAATAAATACTGGGAAAGGACCCACTGCTTCCTGAAGACCGATAGCCAGATTTCTTTCTGCATGCCTGTTGCATCCTGTTGATGATCCGACACTTTTTCCCCAGTAATGTCCAAGACACATACTGCATTAATCAGATAATGTAACTTTCCATGATCCAGCCCTAAGAAACGTAATTTAAACTTGTTTTCCCTCCCTCTTGGACTCCCTTTGACAACTGATTTTTTTCCTAATGGTTTCTCCTACCCAAGAAATCTGGCACAAGTTGTTACATTGTTCTCAGGGCAACGTTTGTGGTGTGATTCATGTGTGATTAACTACCTGCAGCTTAATAAAGGCCTTGCTCTTTCCAAGGCTTATCCGTGATCCATACCGCCCTTGAACTGGGTCTCGCGAAAGCCACTGGGAGTATGGACACCAGTACAGTTAAATCCACATAAGTCTGAAGGATTTGGGTAGCCAGGGATGGTACCCAAACCCAGCCTTACGCACAAACGACCGCACGTTTCTGTAGCTTTGCAATGACTGCATGGAAATTAATGGGAGCTTTGGATGCTTGGTGCTAATATAAAAAAAAAAAAAAGGAATATACTCTTAAGCAGTGCAATGACGTGTTATTAATTATATCCCACTCCCTCCCGGTGTGGTACTTTCCCCCTACTCTAGCACTGGCCACACTGGATACACCTGAAGACAGCTTGTTTCTTTTGTTGTAGTTGCAGGTGGAACTTGACCAGGAGTATCAAGACAAATTCAAAAGACTGCCTTTGGAAATTCTGGAGTTCGTACAGGAAGCCATGAAAGGGAAAATCAGTGAAGATGGAGACCACAGTTCTGCCCCCTCTTCCCTGGCATGTGACAGTGGAAAATCCAATCACAAACCTCCACAAAGCGAAGAGGAATTGGAAGAAGATAATCCCGAGAAAGTGTTTGATACTACTTTTTAGCTGTCCCCAAGAACAATTTGGGTGTGCCAGGGCACGGCACTCCCGGCTGCCTGGCTTCGCTCTCCCGGGGGGAGCTGCCGCCGCAGCGCTTCGGGAGGCACGAGGAATCTGCATTCGAGTGCACACTTCCCCAAAGGAACATTTTATAAGGAGTATCGTGCAAAGGTCTTCATTCTCATTCTTCATCTGATTATTATTCTGAAGCTTAGTGCAGTTGTAATGGGAAAATTAATATGTTAACCACCCTCTTCTCTTTATTTTTCTTTTCTTTTTTTTTTTTTTTTTTGGGACAATTTACAGTGGGTAATTTTCTGGCCATGTTCACTGTTAAGAATGTTTAATGAAGACCGGTGTATTGTACAGAGACAAATGTGTGCAGATTTCCTTTTGAAGTGCCGGTGCAAAGTGCTCCAAACTAATAGAGATCCCGGAGAATATTATAACAGTACTTAATCATATTTGTTTCCTTCTTTGTAACTGCACCTTGACAGCTGTACCATCATTTTCCATTTGCACTGAAACATTTAATCCTTTTTAGCTTTGCAAGCACTGGTGGCTTGCTGTCTCAATATTATTAGGTTTATCATATGGAGAGACATATATTTGCTGCTGAAAATCCTTGGAACTGTGGGGACAGGAGGCAAACGGAGAGAAAAAGCCTGCGTGGAGGTTGTCGGTGTCCGTGTCCCTCTGTGTTTGTTACACTGTGTGAGTGCATATACGTTTGTATATATATATATATAGCTATATGTGCACACACATCTGTCTATATACACACACAGCATGTTTCTATTTGAAGTTGACGTGGTCTCTCTCTCTCGGCCAAATGAAACGTTTCAGGGATGCGTGAGTAGAGCGAATCTTTCTGAAAGCTGACATCTGGGTTATACTGCTAATAGGATAATCATTGGATCGTGGAATTCTTTTTGTGGTGTTAGGTGTTGTAAATCAAAGTAGTTTTAGAATATAAATTTGATATATATTTTGCAGACTTGAAAGTATTGATTTTAAGTATCATATTTTAAGCTTACTGAATTTGATAGGATTATAAAATGTTTAGGACTACAGTATTTGAAATCTAACAGAATGTTCCATTATTTTTAAGACTGAGGTTCAGTTTTACTAAGGTCTGAATTTTAAAAGCAAAATATAAAAAAACCTGATCACTGTTATTTAAAAATGTATATTAATCCATTGAACTGAGTTGATAAAATAAGAACAATCGAGGTTAGTGTACTGTATGATATGCATGAGAGAAGTAACAGCACATTCTGAGAAATTTATACCAGGCAACAGAGAGACATTGTGAAAGTCAGGATATTTGAAAAGGTGAGGAAATGCCGTTCTCTGGATTCCCATACTGACAGGAACAGGAATTGTGAGACATCTCAGACAGATCCTTATTTGTACCCAAGCCAATGCAGTCCTTCCCCTTGGCCTTAGGGCAAAGGAGAAACCAGCTCAGAAGTCACAGATTTGCCTCAAGACACTTGATCCTGCAAACTCACGTTTTCCTGGGCACCCCTGGGCTCAGGAGTTGTTTGGGGAGGAATGTTCACACTCACGGTTTGCAAGATCGGGGCCTTACTTAGTATTGAAAAGCAATCGGAGAAAGCAGAAAGCAATCAATTGCATAGCGAGGCATTTTAACACATCGTAACAGTTGAGTTACCTTACTTCTATTCCCTCAGGATTTTAGTACTTAAAGTAACTTATTTTATTTAAATTTAAGCAATAAAACACAAATCGAGCTTAACTTTTCAGTTAAATAATGGTGTATATATATATAAGTTCAAATCTTGGAAAACAAACAGTATTTTGATGTTTCTTTTTTAAACTTAAGAGCAGAAAGAAAGAAAAATTGCACATTGTTTGGAGATCACATTTTGAATTAAACTGTTCTGGTTTATGATGATGAAATCAGTGCACATGAAATTCAAAAATCTGACTTTCATCTTAAAAGTTAGGAAAGGTGAATCCTCTGTTAACCCTTGTTTTGCACTTTGAAATCAATCTTAATCACTCACTGAAAACGTAGAGAGTCAAGATGTAATGCTGCATTTTATAAAGTACAAATGACACATTGCCTAAATTATTAAAAGAAGAAACTGATAGCAGTGTTCACACTAAAACTGAAGGCTGTTGTATTATAGAAACAGTTGCACAGAACGGGCGTCGTGGTAGAATCTTGGCTTCTTTGAATCTCAGTGCTACAATTCCCGTGGACTTCAGCGGAGCCAGGACCTCACCACAGCCTTCAAAGAAACTCGGGCGAATACCAATTAACCTTTTCTTTATATTTAAAAGTAAAATAAACCTGGATTGAATATCCTCTCAGCTGTAGTCATTTTACAGTACGTTTATATTTGACCATTTCCTGTACTCACATTTTTTATATCTGTACAGTGCCACTTTCTGCAGGTGTAGGGTAGTGTGTAATCCTGTACATCTTGCATTGTTCAGACTATTTCAGTGAAACAGATGTCATTTAATATTGATATTACTTGAACTAGAGTAAGATAATGAAAAAAAAAAAAGGGTCTTTATGATGTGCAAGTCTTGTGCCTTTTATGTATTTGCCTTGTTCCGTGTTGAATGTGTGGAAATGCTGTATTGTGGACTTTTCTGCTGTATAGAATAGAACTGTCTATATTAAACTAGGTCGTGCACTTCAGATATCTTTACACTACTGAAAATAGCTTGGTTTTGGCAGTATAAACAGAATTTTAAAAATTCTTATGAAGGCCAGACATTTTAGATTTAACATGTTCATAATTATGTTAATTAATGCTCATGTATTAGCTAAACATTCACTGAAAGATAACTAAAGGGACATCATTGCTTGCCTTTCTTTGAAATCAGTGTTGCTCTTGTACATTGTATTAATAGTGTCTGTGATTGATTAGTCCTTGATGATTTGCTTTCAATCTAGGATGAAATATTCCAGTTAACATGTACATATTTTTTCGGTTCCTCGATCTATGATTGTTTCGGAGGCATAATTCACATTTTTGTAAAAATTCTATGCAATTTTGTGGCATGATGTTTCTTCCACTTGTAATTTTATGTGCTTACATTACAGATCCAGAGGACAAATAAAAATTTCTTAACACAAGACGGGTTTTCTCTGTTCCTTGACTCAAGAGTCTCAGTTGACTCAGGAGACCTTACCCTGACCCGTTTGCTCCTGGGAGGGGCAATGCCACAAGAAGTCAGTGCAATTTCCCTGCAGGCTCTTGTGTTCACAGCAAGAACAAGAAATTTCACATGCCTTTGCTTCCATCCCCTGCCCCTCCCAGCAAAATGTGTATTTGCTGGTACTCTGGAACAATGGGAAACAAAAAACAAAGTGCGCAAGAGCCAAGGAACTGGTAAGAAAATGTATCGGTTTACAGGGCAGGCTTTTGTAGAACAGCTGGGCCATGATTTTCAGCCATGCTGATAAGCTGCTTCAACAAATGACAGCAGCCTTGCTTCTGTTCCACTGCCCCAGCTGCCTCACTAATCATCTATGCAATTATATATGTGCTCTGAAATGTAACTTTGCAGGGCCTTCCACTGAGAGCATCGAAAAATAAATCTATTCCTTTGGCTTTTGACTTTCCTTCCCTATTTAATTTACAGTGTAAAAAATTATCTCTGGGAGAAGAGATAAGCAGGTGTATTAATCCAAGTACTAAGGGATACACCTGTTAAAATAGTTTCCAAGGCAGCTACAGTCACATTGCTCGCCAGAAGAGGTGTGGGGAAATGGGGTCTGACACAGGGGATGGACGTGGCACAGGGTAAGGCTGGGCAGGGAAGGGAGGAACAGCTGAAAGCTGAGCCTGGGAATTTGACAGACAGGTGTAAGACTGGGACAGAAACAGGGGAGCGGGGAGGAATGGAAAAGAAAAATGGGCGTGTGTCCTTCCCCAAAGAGGAACAGTGGGGTGTGAAATCAGGAGTGTGAAGGCCCCGTGAACAAGGCAGATGGTGCGGTGACACAGGCGAGGGGACGCAGGCAGAACCGCGGGGCAGGGAGACAGCGTGGTGGCAGGAAACTCAGCGGATGACGGCGAGATGGGGATGGCAGCGCAGACGGAAAAGCCAGGAGGCCATGGGAAGGGCTGGATCCAGTGACTGCCCTCAGCTTGTTTGGGTGCTCGTTCAAAGACCCCTTTCTCCCATACCCTATATAGGGAGCGTAAGAACCTAACTCGAAAGGCAAATTTCTAACATCAGGCATCAAGGAGTCAGATAGTTCCTGGCTGTGGTAACATTAATTCATGGGAAAACAGCTGAGTTCTCTCCCGAATTTAGCCCTGGTCATACACAGAAGACACGAAGTGAGAGCAGGGAGTGAATGCCATTTCCCATGGAGTGGAAACAGTTAATGCTGGCTTCCCTGCCCAGACATGGAGCATCCCTAAATACACACAGCAGGATTCTCTTGGCCATCATCAGACCTAGTCCCTCCTCAGAGTGATGGTCCTGCCCTTGCTCTTCTCTTCCTCAAGGGCTCAGCAGGAGAAAGGAAAGCTTAGCAAAAAAGGACAGGGCAGGAAATTAAAGCCACGTGCAAAAAGCAGCAGGTGATAGTCACTAAGGAAGTTAAGGAAGTTAATGCAGAAAGGCATTCTGGAATTAAAAAGGGTCCTCTAAAGAGAAGGTATGCACTGCTAGGACAGTGGGCAGGAGGAAAGGCTTGGGGCTTGTACTGCTTTTCTCAGTGGAAGGGATTCGAGGCTCAGTTCACAGGTTCATCAGGATCAGTATCATGGAGTAGTATGAGCAAAAGGAGGATCTGAGGGCAAAAAAAACCTGAAGAAATGAAAACTCCAAGTGTTCAGCCTGCAGACAGACAGTAAAGAAGAAAATATTGGAGGTAACACACTAAGTACTCTGTAAGTGATGTGACTTTAAAGGGCTGGGGTTTGTGGAATGGTGGGCTGCAAAACATGGTGAGGACCCCGTGGTGTGCTGAGAGGTGCTAATCTGGCTAGATGCCCCTCCAGGTAGAGGGGCTTTAAAGTAGCAGTGGAGGAGCCAAGCTCTAATTAGGAAGAAATTGAAGCCAACCTGATGAATGGGAAGAGAAGAAATTTAAAGCCTGCTGCTCTATCAATGGAGGAAGGCTGGCTAATGAGCAGGAGCACTTGGCAACTTCCACAGCGCAGAACTGTAATGCGATTAGTGTCACTGAGCTGCTGTGGGATAATTGGCCTGTTCAAACAGGTGATTACAGCCTGTCTAATGGGGATCAAATCATTTAAAAAGAAAAAAGGGGAGTAAATCAAACTTTGTTCTATTCTTGGGAAAGATGAGCTTCAGTTGGTAATGTTGCTGCATTGATCTAATCTACGGATGGCAGGAGCCATGAGCAGGGCAGGTGAGCTGCCCTCAGCTGGGAAAGAGGTTTACAGGTGTGAAATGCTCTATCCAGGTTTTATACCAGCACTTTCAGGAAAATGCAGAGGAAAGTCAGCTCTGTACACTCCCTGGGCTACAGACTGAGAACTGAGAGTTGGGCTTCACAGAAAAACCACTGGAGGCTGCCAGATGGAAGCTGGGGGAAAGCAAGTTAAAGAGAGACCATAATCTTTATTTTCTTCCTTTCTGCATAAGCACACCAGAGATGATTAACTGTAAGTGCTAACAGGAGAGGGGGGTGATGCCCTGCCTAGGATGGTGCCACACAGTATTACTTGTGCCACGCGGTCAGTGTGGATGCAGCACATCCTTGTGATGGACAAGCCAGACCAGATGATCTCACAGTGTCTCCTGGACTTAAGGGCTGTTGCTCTTAGTTCTTTTCTTGGAGGGCTTTTTTTCCCCAGGAGGGCACTTTCACATGTGATCACTCAAGGCTGTGATTCCTTTCAGAAAGGCTTTCTGATATCCTCCTAATTGCCAGGGTCAGTGAGGTAACCCTGAGCATGGTCTCTGTGATTCAGCCATATGGGATGTCTCCCAACAAACGAGTCACCTCTCTCCAAGGGTGTAAATCAGTAAAAGTGTGGCATCCCAGGAGCCCTCGGCAATAAATAAACTCAACCCAAGTGCTCCTGCAGCTTGCCACCAGCTAAGCAGAGCAGATGAACTCCCTGGCTGGAAGCAAACCCAAGCCATAAAGTCTGTGGTAAGATGCATCTCTGACTCATCAGAGCAGCCTGTCAGCCTCGGGGAAACAGCTGGAGACACAGCAGCGAAGAGGAGGCCGTGGCTGTGGTGTGCCATGATTCCATCCAAGAGTGCAGTGATCTCAGCAGAGAGCTCCGTTCCTCGAGCTTCTGTCTCCATCTAGGTAAGAAGACTCTCCCCATGAGAAGGGACTTCTAGAAGTAGGAAACAGCCTGTATTCCTTTCAGAAAATAAATATTATGCCCTGCTTCCACTTTGCTGCTGCAGAATGCTCCCTCTGAGTGTTAAAGCCCGAGGCCATCAGCAGGGCTGTTACTGCCATGATTTAAGGGCTGGGAGAGACGACAGAGGCCCCTTTGTGCGGCTGCTGCCGCCTTCTGTGCCTTGCTCAGAAACCTGCAGGCAGCTGCCAGGCCCAGCTGGAGAGGAGGGAAGGGAGAAAGGTCCTTTCCCACTCCCCGGGAGGCATTTTCCTGCACCCATGGAAGTGCTGGGTGGGCAACAGGTGCCCCCCTGGGCAAGGCTGGGGATGATGCAGAGCTGGTGCGAGTGGCACAGGCTGTCGTGTGTAACCTGGGTTTGTACCACGCAGGGGATGATGGCGTGAAATGCCACTGCGCTGTGGGACCCCAGCCCCTGCCCTCTGCGCTGCCGAGATACCCTGCGCTGCCTCTCTTGCAGGACCCAATTCAGCTCAGTGCATTGGAGCGTTCACCAGTGAGCGCCTCCTACATCTTGCTGCTATTAACTCCTTTTATTATATCAAGGGACTAGAAATAGGAAGAAAACACCCTGGTATCACCTTGATAGCAACAAAATAATTACTCTGCTTTCCCTGAGGAAATCCAGCTTTGGGTGTTTCCTCTCCCTTTGAGCTGCAGCCTTCCATGAAAAGCAATTCTTCTGTTGTCATAATTTAAAACCCGTATCTGGCTTTACAAATTCCTGTTCCCTCAGCCCAGTGACAGATTGGGGAGCTGTGATAACTGTCTTGTGTCAAAGTAACTAATGAGAAGGGAATTATCTCGCTCTCCGTGGTGATGCCGCTGTTCCCATCTGCTTGAGGAATGCTGCAGCTCCCCTCCAATGCTGGGGCTGGCTGTGCACCAGGGGTGTCAGCAAAAATCTTGGGACTTAACTGGCCCTGCTGCACTATGGGTTAAGGTGAATTTGGCACAATTGTCCTTATTATTTCAGGGAGTTAATGCAGTTAAATATTTCCTTTGTGAATATTCCAGTCACTCGCAAGCACTGAGCCAGCTGCAGCACAGCACCATTTGGGGATACACAGTGCTACCTCAAAAACACTTACATGAAAATCAGCACAGGACCTGCACGTGACATGAGAAGGAGTTTGTTTCTACACAGAACGATTCTTCCGGCAGGTCCCTGCCTTTCCCTTGCTTTCATTTGCCAAGCCTTTCCCAGCCGTTGGCACTAGCTGACGCTCTGCAGCAGCCTCAGGAGCTGGAGGAGGCAAGGGGCAGCCTGGCCATCCCCAGCAGAGGACAGCCCTCAGGCATATATATGCAATGCCAGTGTGCACTGCACCTCCTAGTTCTTCCCTGTTCACTTGGTCTCTGAGCACCCTGGAGCACTGCCAGAACTAAAGAACCAGCTCTACAAAATAATGCTTACAGCTTTTTGTTCCAGAGGGTGATTTCTTCAATAGTTCTTAAAGAAATACAGAGGCTATTTCTTGAGAAGCTCAACTAATTGAATGTACAGATCAAGGAGGGTTCGAACCACGTGCATTAAACACTCATCCTTCTTCCTTCCTGGGACTTGCTACCTGGTGTTTGCTGCTTTGCCCCCAGCAGGACCTTGGTCACCCACAGCCACTCCCCTGCCTGAGCAGGGGAGCCCCTGTGGCTCTGCCTCGTTTATTCTGGGTCGTGCTGACACGTTCCTGCAGGAACAGAGGAGCCTTGGCCTCTCCACTGATGCACATCTACCTGCTGACAGGTATCAGCACCTAAGGAGTGTCACCAGAGCACCAGCACTCTTGATCCCCTCCCTCACTAACTCCATAGCAATTAGTCCTCGGTGTTGTGAGCTCTTTGTGCTACAAACTTCTCCAAGTGTCAGAATTCACCGGACAGGTATTAATATTGATTTTTAGCCTATCTGGAATAGAGAGTGAAAAATCCAATATTGGTTTTTATGAAGAGCCATTTCATACTTTCATAATAGATGTCATAAAATTCCTTCAATTACTGGGGTCTCTTCAGGGGAACTAATTATTGTGCTACGCATACCTAGTCTGAAAACTTAATAATATCTCCAGATGCTGCCAAAAGTCCTTTGGAGGTCTTACAGCCCACCAGGGAACCCTCTGCTCTGGTTTTTCTTTTTTTTTTCTTTCTTTTAAATGAACTATCAAATGTTCAGTGAGGGAGATGGACTGGAAACCCTGCATTCACACGAATTCAGGGTGGTACTGTTCCTGTAAGGCAAGGATGGAGGATATTTATTTTAATTTTTAATCATTAGGTGACCTTAGATTTGCCTCAGGTCAACTATTTAATGGTGACTGCCCAGTACCACACGCTAAGGAAACTGCAGGTAGATCCCTCTGTCTCCTGTGGGAATTTCCCCTGTTGTAGGAATTAACAGGCAGCTTTTGGGGTGCTTTTTCTGGGAGGGGGGAGAGGTTATCCTAGTAGAAGGTGAGCACCAACAGAGGCAGAGCTGCCTTAGTGACTCCTTGCAAGAAAGCAACCAGATCCTGTGCATTTTTTACATTGACTGCTTGACAAATGCCCACCAGAGTGGCAGGTTCCACTCCAGCACAAAAGCATTTTGGACGACTGTGATCACAGTGGGAAAGGTGTTACTGGATTATTTCCCCTCTTTCAGAGCTACAGGCACCAAGGCCTGTTGGATCAGAGAGAGAGGGGAGTGGTGCAAGCTCCCACCACAAAAGGCTGAGAGTCCTCAGCCCTCTGGAAAAGCTGGAAGTATTGCCCACGAGGAGTCAAACTGGAGCCATGAAACAAGCTCCCATCTTCCCCCATTTTCACATCCAGATGGCTGTTATTAAAGAAGGAGGCTTGATGTGCCTGAGTCTGTCTCAGATGACAAAACCATGCTGGTGGATCATGCTAATCCCCTCATGTCTGAACCCCAGCTCCTCTTGGGTGCATTACTCATCCCCGTGGCTCTCCAAAGAACTAGATTTTCCTTTAGATGTCTGATTTTGCTGAAAGATCTGAGAAATGCTCAAGGGCATAAATTATTCTTTCCATAGCCTATGATAATGTATGATTCTTAAATTGCCACCAGATCTGCTTCCTTCAGATAGTGGAATGAAAACAATATTGTGCTCTCCCCAAGCCAAGAGGAGGATCTGGTCCAGACCACGTCATCTTTCAGCAGCCCAGCAGCATCATGGATGCAGATGGTACAAATGCCTGGAGAAATGCAAGTGCTGGAGGATCAGAACTCAGTATCAGCCAATCAAATTAATCTCTTACAACAGTCCTCAGAGTTGGGGCCAGGTTTGTGAGGATGTTAAGTCTGTCAGTATGGTGTAAATCAGTGTACACTGCGGGGTGATGGAGCAGTGGTGTCAAGTAGAGCAGGAGCTGGTTTATTCCTCAGTGCCACCCACTCAAAACCTAAACTGGGACATCCATGAAGCTTCATTTAAGTAAAAATTGCATTTTCTTATTTGTAATTCTTATGAGTTATCCCCACTAATATGACTGGTGCTTACAGCAGTTACCAGTTGCATGTTTGCCCCTTAGTTTGACTGGCAGCAGAGGTGGCACCGTTTCTGAGCTGTGAAATGGAAACTGTTTTCACATGGCTGTGGAAGATGATACTTCCAAAAAAAAAAATACAAATCAATAAACATCAGAACACCTGTGGTAAAATCAGAGCTAGCAACCCTAAATCACTAAGGCCACAAACCCACTAAGACAAGGAGCTATAGAAGACAGGTAGAGATTAAAAGCACGCAATATTTATATCAAGGAGAGAGAGTGGGAAAGGCTTGGAGGATGTTTCTATACACCCATTTTGGGCTATCTGTCTGGCTAGCATTCCTTACCACAGCAGAAATACAGGCAACAGCCAACTGAGCCAGCTTTTCCTGGCAAAATTGCAATCTGCCACCAGTTACAGCGGGAGCGGGACTTGTCCTGCAGTAAATCACATCCATTTCCCAGGCAGCTTTTCTGGGAGCTACACTGTGGCTTTGATTGCAGATGAAGCCTATTCAGGCACACTGACAGGCAGGCACTCCTGATCCCAGCGGCTGGACTGGGGATAAATCCGTGCTCTCCCTATAGGAGACTTGTAAGGCAAGAAGCACAGGCATCCATACACCATTTAGGCAGGGTCTGCCAAGAGTCTTCCTATTGCCACAAAGATGTTTCTGCCACGTGGGAGCCAAAAAAATTTGTAAGTATATTAAGTTAATAATGAAATAGCGATGGCACCATCCTTTTTTATTGTAACTGATGAAAAGCCTGCGATGCAAATTGTTGTGCCAAGTTGCCTCTTCTAGCCAACGTTTTGGCATGTTACGTTCCTATCTAGGCAGCTTTTAATTATTAATCATTTAAAATGTTTTGAGAGCTGGGTTTCAGGGGATTTTAAGTGACGAATGATCAGGGATATTAAATACCGAGCCCTAGTCTCAATGTGAGGGTGTTGGCAGTGATCTCACACCATTACTTGTGACTGTGGGTGGCTGCAGAGACTGACAGCTGAGACTGCAAATGTGAGAAACTCTGTTCTTAAGTGTGTCTCCATATGAGACAGGCCCTGTGGGTTCACATTTTTGCCTTGCTATCCATTACAGCGACTGATTCTTAGCCAGTGTCCTAGATTAAAGCAAAAAGCTTCTGCTTTTCCCACATTCGCTTCTGGAGGTTTTGAGATGTGCTCTGTCGTTCTCCAGAGTTTATTGTTGTTGGCCAAGTAGGACTTTCCAGGGATGAGAGAAGATACAGCTGGAAACACAGAGAGCTCCTTGTTCAACACGAGATGATACCAGTAACATGGGATGGTTTGAGATGGATCTCAATGATCATGTGTCTGTACCTTGAGACAGTGATTGATCTGAAAAATGATACGTCCACGTTACCCTGGGATCATAAGTGTTTGCACTGGCTGTATTTTGAATTCCTTGTCAAAGCTGAACAGTACCAGCTCTAGAAACTATTGATAGCATATGATCATTTCAAAAGTGAATTATTTTGCAAGTCTTTTATATGTGCATTAATATTAAATCCTCTGGAAAATTTCAGAATGTGAGTTTGCAACGAGTCCCCTGTGACAGGACATCTCCCATGAGAAAGAATGAGAGGGGAGAATGTAGCTCAGCAAAGCTGACAGTTTAAACATCCCCAGAGAAAGATACAACCAAGGAAATTATTTTTGTGTATGTGCTTGGTTTGTTTTATTAAGCACATGACCCATGGCACTTCTGCAGAGAAGAAGATAGATCTTAGATAGCAAAACTGTGTTGCTTACTTGGGATCAGTGGGCTCTCAAGATTGTTGGAAGTTACAGCTTTTAAAAGATGCCTTGGTCCTGTGCTCAGTCCGAATAAATTACTTCGCCAGTCAAGCCTGGGACTTTACTGTGTATGGATGTGTGTTGTGAGGAAGAAAAGAGCCTGGACTTATCTACAGAGACTTGGAACATTTGGGGCAAGTGTTCCAAATTAAGAATAAAAACATTCCATGATTTACGTCAAAACTATAAAAATAAGCATTTTGCACAGCTCATGCTCTGACCGGAGTCAGCATCTCCCATCCAAAACACGCAAAAATTACTTTGAATTACTCCAGCTCATGACAAATGAAACTCTCCTTGGTGTTCCATGGCTAAAATACCTGTCCTGTCTTGATTTTTCTGTAAGCAATCCCAGCTACAAGGGGTGCTTGTATAATGGTTTCAGAACAATGCCATGATATCCATGGCAGAGGACACAGGAAAAGGGGGAAGGGAGAAAGCAGAGGGCATTATTTGTAGCTTTTACTCTATTAATGTTATGCCATGAGCCTCCCACGAAGCTCCAACTAAGCCTGTGGCCCCAGCGGACTAA
Organism: Pseudotriccus pelzelni; assembly: GCA_035584735.1. Classification (NCBI taxonomy): domain Eukaryota; kingdom Metazoa; phylum Chordata; class Aves; order Passeriformes; family Tyrannidae; genus Pseudotriccus; species Pseudotriccus pelzelni. The sequence goes on along the minus strand of JAWMRA010000113.1, from coordinate 1,034,855 downwards.
GCACTGCCTTAAAAATATGTGCTCAAAGAAGGCAAGCAAGAGAAAAGGGCTGTCCCTGGGACAATGTCATTGTAAATGAGCTGCTTAAGCACAGCAGAACCTGTGGGTACAACCACTCCAGCTGCAAAATCTGGGCTTGGAAACCAAAAGTGAGCACTGAGCGTCATTCTATACCGGACCTGCTCTAACAGCAAAATCAGAATCTTCTTCCTGAGGGATACACACCAATCTCCTCGACATACAGCGTTTGGGAGCCTGACTGTAACTCACCAACAGCACAGCACTGCCTCAACGAGGGGCAAGTCCGCGCCAACGCGCAGCCCCCCTGTGGGATGGTGTTGCTGGTGGCGCTGCAGATGTGCTGCACACCTGTAAAAGTGGCAGGAGAAGCGCTAAGACCACTACGAACAGGAATACCTGGGTGCCAAAGGAGCAGGATGAGGGCAACCTGAAGGCACGTGTGTTAGTGGGCCACGAAGGCCTAACAATCCACAGGCAGCTGCTGAGGCCACCTGATACAGCAAACAGGGGAGAGACTGACCCTCATCAGCTCCAGGTGGGTGTAAAAAGGCACCTCCAAAGGCAGGTGGGGGGTGTGATCCCAATTATTTTGCAGTGATCATCATTTGCCCGTGAAAGCCCCTGGATATGCAACCCGGACATCACCGTCACACAGCCCAGTGGTTTTTGGCTGCTCACGAGTAAGTAAATGAGAGTACAAATGAATGAAATTGTGCTTTGTTTCAAACTGAAATCATGTTCTGCTGGCATCCAGGTTTGCTACAGCAGGACGCAGTGTTACTTCCTACAGCTGAGACTGTGCAACCTGATTTCCTGTGGAAGTGTTTGATGGTGTCACTGGTTTGTGAGTGGAAGAAAGAGGTTTGGTATGTCACTGAGCTGTAGTTAAAGCTTCTCTAAGCTGCCAGTGAGGATGCCTCCTTCCAGCAGAACTTGGGTGTTGCTCCTTAGGTTGAAAACTTTCCTTTTTTGCTGCAAGGGCTTCTCCACAAGAAGTGCCAGGTGCAGAGTAAAGCCCTCGAAGGCATTCCCTTGACAGAAGGGTGATGCTGATTGAGCACAGAGTACAGCACCAATTTGCAGTGTACTGCCTAAGAGAAAAGGTACTTCAGCTGGCAGAATAATTTGCAATAATGAGGAATGAAACTGAAGCTTTGCAGCATACTTCTTGTCAAACAAAAATGTACCAAAGTCACAGTGAATTTCTGGAGTACTTGACAGGCATTTCTTCTGGGTAGGGCCCTATAATATACACTTGCCTCACAAGCCATTTGTTTTGCCTTACAAACTGTCACTGTTGAGGTGATGCCTCCAGAAGCTGGGAGTGTGAGTGGAGCTCTTCCATCAGCACTTCTGCTTTCCTTCCCCAAGGTGGGAGGAGTGGCACGTGAGAGAAAACTGTATGTGTCTCTGTGGAGAATGCCAAGGAGGCAATATAAATGAGCAGGATTGTTTGTGTTGGGTTATGAGATGGTGTTGCTACACAGCACTGTGCTGGTTAGAAGGGAAAAAAAAAGAAAGAAGAAACTTACTACTGGATTTTTGGTGCTAGAGCGGCTGGGTAATCTGCTCCAGGAATGTTGCTGGATTAGGAAGACGGATCTCTAGCATCCAAAGGTGGGCAGAACAAAGACCTCTTCTGGTGACCAACCCCTCCAGGTGATGCTCCTGAAGGAGCAGAGTGACGGGAACACATGGTTTGGGTCCCAGCAGGGCTGCCTTGCTTCAATCACACACTGGGCTGAGTGCATGACTTATTTGCTGCTGTAGAGCTGACTCCAGACAGTGTCAGGTTGTTTCAAGGGCTGCTGTCTTGGTCTGTACAGGATTTGACACAGTGCACCTGCGTGCCCCAAACCCCTCACTGAAATCTTGGCATGGAAATGCACAGCAAGTACCAGCACACAAGGGCTTTGTGTCAGTGGCACTTGGGTAGGAAGTCACTGTGGTATCTCCCACAACCTGTAGTACTTCGTGTGGATGCAGAGTTGAAATTTAGCTCTGAGCATAGCTAGTAATTCCTGGGATAAGCTGCTTTGGCTTCTTTTCTCTAAGAAAGGCAGCTTGGTAAAGGGCTGTTCATCCCTTCCCTTTAGCTGGGGCTGTGGTCTTCATACAGTATGAAAAATGAATTAATCCCCTGGGAGAGAGGGCTGCTATGAAATAAACATCAGATCCATGAACCAGACAGATGTAAAAGGAGAAACAGTGGTTTGGGAGTGAACAGTAACCAGCTACGGCCAAGGAAAAAGCCGGGGGAAGAACCCATCGTAAATCTTCATTGGTGTCCAGTCCTCTTCCTCAGTGAAAGTTGGCATATTGCAGAACAGATGATTTCTCTGACTTTTTTTTTTTTCCAGTGCTTTACACTTCCCAGGAGTTGTTTCTATATGACTGTAATAGAGCTGTCAAAATAACAGCTTGTGGTGGAGCATGCAATCACACCTCCCTCCCAGCTCTGTGCTGCCCCTTTCTCCTGCAGCACCTGCCTCTCGTGAGAGGCTTGAGGATGAGGCCACGTGAAGGTGACACTGGCTGTGAGTGCAGGACATGTCTCAGCGCCCATCTGGCTGACCTTCCCAGCAGAGCCACGGCCCTGGGCTCATCCATGCCATCCTTGCCAAACCTTTACAAGCCAGGCCCCAGCCATGGTGTCCTTTGCTCTGTGACCTGCAGAAGGCCTTTTGCACCCAACAGCCTCGTTGTTCTGCATCCTGCCCTTCCTGCCCAGCATTTTCAATCTTCCCACGCTGTGCAGACAACACACGAAGCACAGCCCCAGCAGCAGCCAGCTGATGGTACTGAAATTTGAAGGGCAATGAGGGTTGGAGGTCCCATCCACTGTGAAATGGCTGTTGAGTAGGATACTGAATACACCTCAGGAAGGGATTGTCTTAGGACCATCTGGCAAGGACTGTCTAGAGGGAGGCAGGGTCTTGGTGCCGGGGCAGTGATGGCTCTCCCATGCCTGGGGGAAAGGGTGGTCATTAGGAAATGTCCAGCCCTTCCTTCAGGAAATACTTGCGTAAAGTTGAACAGGTGGCAATATCAGAGCAAAATATTAATGAGGGACTGGAGTCACCATCCATCGGTGTCCATTGGTGTTCACTTGGAGGCATCAGCATTATTCTCCCTCCTTTCATCAGACATCTTAAGTAACATACAGGTTCCTGCTTGCAAGGTCAGCATTTCCTGTGCATGAGAGCAGTAGCTCTTGCAGGCTGAAGCTCTGGGCTGCGTGGGTCCGATGTACCAGCTCAATCAGATATTTAAGTGTCTCTGCAGGAATGATCACTGTCATTTAATTTGCTGATTAGTGTTGTCATATCTATTTGTAGGATACAGTATAATTTCTGGTGAGATCCCTGGAGGATCTTCAGTAAATGCTACAAGTAATTGAATCTGCTGATTTCAAAAGGTCAGGTGACAACCGAGCATTATTATAACACAGATTAGGTGATGACAACACCAGGTAGCTTTACATTTCAAATGGAAAAATTTGGATTTACCAATTATTGCTATATACAATCACTGCGGAAGAGGAGTGAATAATCAAGAAGCACAGATATTTGAACTCTGTCAGTAAAAGCAATCTAGGTTTTGAAGAGAAGAAAAGTAAAAGGGACTTGCTTTTTCAAATCAATGGGTGAGGGAGAAGAATTTCAGACAGAAGTGATTAGGGAAGCATCAGGAAGTTGTTTGGGTTATTTTATTGAAGAAGTGGCTCACTGATGAACTCTGAGGCTGAGTGCTGCTATTTCCAGCCCTGTGTACGATACCCTGAGCTGGCACAGGCACTTCCCGTCTCTCTTCCAGCAAACAAGCGGATTTCCCTTATCAGCAAAGCTGATGTTTGTCTGGCTGACAAGTTGTAAAAATTAAGTCTTTTAATTTGGATTGTACTGTCTTTGGAGCTCATGTCTGCAGAAACAAGGGAGAAACAGAAGGAAGGGGTCTGGCAAGCGGCAGGGACAATCAACTTTTGAGGGCACCAGACTACAGCAGCTCACCGAGGAAATGGTTTGCCCAAAGAACAAAGCAGATGGAGGATACCAGTAACACAAAGCTCAGGCTAGGGTGCTGGTTTGTCTGCACTAAAAATGCTGCATTCTCATAATAAGTCGAGATTTCTTCACAATAAAACCAAACTTCTTTTTTTTTTTTTCCCCCTGTTTTAAAGAAGAATTTTTTTTGTTTTTTTGAGGACTAGATTTCTGTTGTCAAACTTCTCTGGCCTCTTCAGAAACTCCTTCAGCCTTCTGGAATAACATTAGTTCCCACCTGCTTCCCACAAATGAAGTTCCCGTGACAAAGTCAATGGAGAGCTTGGCACAACCAAATTGGCAAGACAAGGAGTGGATTGAAAGAGTGACTAAATTTTTGGAGAATCCCTATAAGGCTGCTGCTTGCCCCAGCACCCTGTATGCTGTATAACAGGCCATGCACCACTGACTTCTCCTGTAGCAACTCCTGCCTCCAGGTGCTTTGCACAGAGGAAAATGGCTGAGTTCATTAATTTTGTGACCAAAGTGCCTAATAAGTACGGTAAATGCATGTTTGCTTGTCAAAGCCCTTCCCCAGAATGGATCGAGCAAGTTATTCTGTGCCTTTTCACTGCAGAAATATGTACATGCCACAAACTTTCTTCTGTAGCTGCTCTGTAAATCATCAGCCTGGAGCACTGCAGGCCACCAGAGCTGCCAGAACAGTAAACCCGAGATTGAAGCCCACAAAAGGTTTAAATACCCACCTTACTTTACATAGCCTGATGACAGCAACATGGATGTGCCTAAGGTTGAGTGCTCCCGTGCTCTGATGGATCAGGGCCTAAACACACATGGCCATTTCAAACAGAGGCATCTGTCAGCAGAAACTTCCTCTCCTCGGGAGGAGGCTTCGCTCAAAGCTCCTGCGTGTGAGCCGGGGCACATAAATCCCCCAGAATTTGTTGGTCTGCCAGCAAGCAGGAAGAGAGCAGTGAAAACCTGCCAGGTCAGTTAGAAACCAGCTGAGTGACAGTGCTGCAGAAGAGCCACCTGAAGGTAAACAGATGAACAGTAAAGGACAAGAATGGGTGAAGTCAGAAGGCAGCCTGGCCCTGGCTGGGTGCACATTCGTGTGCTGCAGTGGCTTTGAGGCTGTGGGTTCTCCCTCCTGCTTTCCTGCATGTCTCCCTTTGCGCCAGACCCAGGGCACAACGAACGGACCCTCTGCCATGAGTGGAGAGGGGAACACCAGGGCAAGGACCCTGTGGTCCCAACGGCACAAACCTGTTTTCTCTGTCCCCAGCATCGCTCCCCCGGGGGTGCTGGCAGGTACCACTGATTGCAAGGATATGCTGTGGCCCACGTGTATCGAATGGGGACCTGGGAGGTTATTTTGGTGCTCTCTGGGGACAAAGCGAGGGCGTGCAAACATTGATAAATAACTGCTCCCGGTTCTGGGTCTCTTACATAAGACGATGATTATAGAAACTGTGGTGTACGAGGGGGTGAAAAGGGATGCAAAGATCAGAGTTTTTATAGGAAAGTAGGTCTGGGTATTTAGGGGGGAAATGGAAATTGCCAGCCTTCCTTGAGGTTTGACAAAATCTAAGGAGGTGGTGCTGGGTTGTACCGGTGTCTCAGGGCCGCAGGACCAAACACGAGAGTTCTGCACTGGGGAAGTGCCACTCAAAGACTCTTAGAGAGATCTTTTCCTCAGAGGTGAGCTGATGTATGGGACTGTCAGCTGAGCACAGTGCTGGGAATAAATGATTTAGTAGCACAAATGGTTTCCAAAGTGAGCTAGGCAAGTATTGTCCCCAAGTAACCAACTATTCATGTTCCTTTGCAAGCACAAACGGTACTTGAATTATCACAGACATGCAGAAAGCAATTTTGTAGCCGTCCTGGAGCCAATGTTTGTTGGTTAGTGAAGGATTTTTCACTTTATATTTTCCTTTCTTTTAAGCTTACTGAAGGATTAATACTCAGGATACTTTTAAATCTTAATCAGAAGAGAAGCTGCTTATAAACTAGATTTAGTCGTCTTTAAATCACATATCAGAGAGGGGATGCATTAAGACAGGCTGCTGTTTTATGCATAATTGTTTAGGGACAAATAAGGGAGGGTTTCATAGCGTAACGCAGTGCAAAGCACTGCATGTTACACACAGCTATTTGCCATCTCCTCCTCTTTTAAAAACCCACTGTAACTTGCTGGTTCCCTTCGCTGCAATTTGTTTTCTTATGGCCGGGTTGTGAAAGCTGTGGGAATGGAAGGGATCGGTTGTTCTAATCTGTAATGCAAGTACCAAACCCCACTATGCCTTCAGCCTAATTGTCGTGGTAATGTGTGCATTTATAGGTTCTGTGGTGAATGTCTGGAGGTTACTCTTCACTGTTTAATGACTTGATCAGAGCCATACACCAAAAAGTAGACACCTTACAGTGACGTAATTCTGAGTTACGCTCCCCGAGTTGTGTTTCTCTCCCTGTTGTGTTTCTGGTCGCTGTATCAGAAACGGTATCACAACTTCTTTCATAAAGGAGGTTTTGATGCGCTGTCATCAGAAAGACTCCTTTGGAAAAAGTGTTGCGCTAATGTGAGATACTGGGTTGAAGGAGGGCTGTAACGCAGCGGTCTGGATCTACAAAAATGATCAGATAGCCAGTCTACAGGATGATAGGGATATTGTCTGGATGCCATTAGTGCTCCTGTCTCTCTTGTTTCATTCCGTATCTATATTTGGAGCGCACTCCACAGGTAAATTCACACAAGGACACCACTCCTGCCCTGAGAATCCTCCTCAACGTTTTTGGTACATCCCTTCCTTTGGGCTAAGCCTGCTCTCACTGCAATTAGCAGGAGCTTATGTTGCGGTTCTTTTGCGTATGCCTGGCTCAGCCGAGCAGTCTCCCTGACCTCCACCAGGCTCCTCGTGAGCCTAATTTAGGGCTGGAATTTGCCAGTGGGTTAGCACTCGCTGGGGATGCTGGTAAGTAAGACCTACTCAGTCTGTAGACAGGCTATTTTAGATCACCCCAAAGACTGCCCCTGATGTGCACTGCCAGAGGGAGCCTGAAACATAGACCAGATCCAGAAGATCTGCCGGATTTTCCCAGCCGTGTGGTGTGCCCCAATCCCATGGCATTTATTGGGTCTAAGGGGCATTTGTGCTCACAGTGATGGCATTAAACGAATGAGAGATGAACATGTGTCTATGGCACAGTGTTTTCACGAGCCAGGACTGATAAATGAGAAGCAAAAGTATATCTGGGGAACAGGTCAAAGTGTACTGACATAGGTTTTACAGGTTATGGGTTGCAAGGACCCTGATTGTCTCCCTTCTCTCCTGCAAGGCTGCAAAGGGAAGAGCTAAGGCAGCAAATCCTGCACTTGTTTTGACTTCCTTCACGTGCCTGCTGACACGTTGTTATGTGAAAATCCCGGCAGGGGATGGGAAATGGTGTGTCTGTGGGAGTTGTATAAGTTTCTGTGTGTTTAGCAATTGCTTGTGTCTTTGTTTGCTCTTTCTTGCAAGGTCTGTGAATGGAGACCATTGTACAAAAGGACATGCAATAGCACCCAGGTGCTCCTTGGATATAAAGGAACATTTGTGCAGTGGCAGCTGAACCATGGAGATGGCAGAAGTAGGTGCCTTGTCTGCATTTTAAAAGGGAAAAGGAGTATGTTCTATTGAATAAATCAAGGCTTTGTTAGCTAGGCCACCTTATTCCTGCAGGGAATCCATAGGAAGGGTTTGTATTAAATGTTCTCTGATGATAATGATACTTTTAAAATAGAATTCAGAATATTATGCCACCTAAATCTTGATAGCCCATTCCTTCAGCTCAGAAACGCTACTGCAAGGTGTATCTTGTACTCCATACTTTATGGCTGCTCCAATTTCTTTTCTTTTTTTCCCCACTATATATTAACGTAGAGCTGGAAGCTTTATCTCCACGACTACAAAGTCCCCCTCACAAGCCTCTCCAGACATATAATTTAGCAAAAAAAAAAAAAAAGCTTGCTTTGTTTGTCAGCATTATGCAGTGTAATTAGGAGAATGAATAGGGATGCCAGAAAGATTTACGGCTTTATTTTTTTCAGATACGGAGAGGGCAACTACCACACAGTACTGCTGTAATGAAAAACTGGGGATCCTCAGCTGAGACTAGCATTTTTCTCAATATCCACTTTAAGAAATATTCCCCTAAGTGAAGTGATTTTTTTTGAAAAAGGAAAATAAAGGATTAATGGGCAAATTTTTCAAAATTAAGATATGCTTTGATAACCTAGAATGCCGACGGATTTGGCACCCATGGAAAATCCTACCCAAGGTTAATCCACCCTTCAGAAAATGTGCCATAACCTCTCTACCCCTGAGGCACAGCTTTGCTGAAAGTGTAGCAGACAGCTTTGCTAGAAATCCCCACTATTTTTTTTTAAATCACCTAAAAGTGCAACATTTGTAGACACTTGGAAAACAAACCAGGATGCAGCATTTCAGTTTCAAATCCAGCTTGTAGCTGGTTTCAGCTCTCAGAAGTACAATAGAAATGAGACTGCTTAGTGACACCTTTTTTTGGGCTGGGTTTGTGATACTTCTTGAGATGAGCTTTTGGTTCCAAAGGGGTGCCGAGCTTTGCTTCCCATCCCTGGGATGTCTAATTATGCTGTTTTCATCTTTCCTGGCCGTTCCCTGCTTTACTGCTGACAAATTTAGCAAAAAAACCTCCAGCTGTGCTGAGACTGTGCAAGCAGTTGAGGCTTGGGGTTGGAGCTTGAATAGCTTGTAACCTCTTATTTTCTACCCTGTCTGTCTCTGAGTGGCAGCTGTGCAAATAATATCCATACAGTTTCTACTGTAGGTTATTTTTTATGGGGGCTTTCACTTCAGTAGATGAACTTTGAACAAGTAATTTGAAACTGGTAACTTTAATCAATGGAATTTTTCTAATTTTTTTTTCCCCTGTAAAACCAGTTTCTTCCGTGTCACTTCTAACTCAGCACTAGCTAAATACTGTTTCCTTCCTAGGAAAGATCTGCTATTGCTTAAATCAGAAAGGCAAATACAAATATAATGCAATATCCTGTCTACCAAACATGTGGGACATGCAGATGAATAACCTGCAGTCAAGCTTTAAGAGCAACTTAGTCCCTATTATTCTTTGAAAAAGAGGCCTGCACTAAGAATGGGGCTCTTTAAATTCCAGTTTGAAACCAGTTGCAATGAAAAGTCAAGTACTGTTATATAGCTCTGGACCTCTGCCTTCAGAAATCAAAATACTTTAAAAAAATTATTATTTATTAGTAATGAATAATAAATAATAGCAAACATATGCTTCCCATGTTAGAAGAGGGTTTCTTCCTAACAAAACCTTTCTTTTGGTGCAACTCAGAGGACTTGCCTGTCACTGTTGGATGCTTCCCAGAGCCGTGATCAGACCATAGGATCACACAGCATCTCTCAGCTTCTGGATCCAAGTGAACCACTTGCTCTACCCTGGCATGTGTGCCCTACATACCCCTTGCCCAGTCTCACATCTCAAATCCCAGTCCACCAGCACCATGGGGTGTGCCAACACACCTTTGTCTCCCAGTCTAAGCCCAGCTGTAATAATTTCTGTATTTTATACCCATTTTCCAAAGATATAAATAACCCCTGCCAGCTCCCCGGTCTACAGGGCAGCACAGCAGAGTGCTAATGAGAGACCTATTCTTTGCTACCCATTCAGCTCTGTGTGGGCAAAGAGGTGTTAAACTGAACTTTAATCTGCTGACAATGAACTTCTTATCATATAGCTCTGCCTAAGGGCTTGGCAGGTTTGTGCACCACACAGGGTTGGTGTGTTCAGGTGAAAGCTGAGCTCTGGGTGAGGATTTAGCAGAAAGTAGACAATTCACTGTCTCTGATTGCCAGCAATACATACACATATCTATGTAGACTGAAACTCTTTTTCTCCTCTATCTGCAAGTATATGTCCTGCTATACTTGTTGGCATGAGCACTAGCTGGAGGATATTTCTGTTTGGATGGAAAAGTGGAGAGAAAGCAAAGAAGTATCAGCCGCCCAAAACATGCTTCACAGAACCGTGCATACAGCATACACAGTAGGTGATTGCACCACAAACTGGTGACCCTGCCAACTCTCATTTGCCATCCCAAGGATATCGGTTTGAAAGGAAGATACAAGGGACATAAATCTTTCCTTTTGTTGTTTTTCTTTATCAAGCTTATTTTAATCTGCTTGCCTAAATTAGCCAAAGGTGCTGTTAGTCAGCAGCACCACACCAATTTCTATGAGCTGGGCCTTGGGGCTTTTTGTGCTTTATCAGAAGAAAGGCATATTAGCATAACATGTACACTGAGTTTATTAGATACTGATACTTCACAGCTCTCTCCCACTCCTGTCCCCTGGATTATTAGTAATCCAGTCATCAGCTCCTGTCTCTCCCTTTGTTCTACAGTTTCACACACTCCTGCTACTGTGTCTGCTGCATCTCTGATTCATAAAGCTTCTTGCTTCAACTTCACATCATTTTTGCAGAATAACTCCTAGCATGGTGCGGGTAAGAAAATCTTTTTACCTGTTTAATAAGACTATGACCAGTGCAAGTGTGGGGCAATGGATGTTTATGGGGAAAAGAGCAAGGGAAAAAAAAGTTCTAATATAAAGAGTTCCCATAATAGATTCTTTAAAAGCAGTTGTTAAAGATGTTGCCCGAGTGAGTTTCTGCACACATTTGTGGTCTTCTGAATTGCCTTTTAAGTTTTTCAAAACCATTTTAATTAAAGTCTTTATTAGTGAGTGCTTCATTAAAAAGGACTGTCATTTTTTTATTATTATTTTCTACTTCAGAATTTTCACAAGTGACACACTATGAATGTTTTGCTCTAAAGGGGTCATCCCGGGAGAAAGCATTAGATCAGTCACGCAAAAGGTGTGATGCGAGACATAGCTTGTTCTAATGAATTTTGTTCACTAAGTGAGTCTAATTTCTGGTCACAGCAATTTTGGTGCATTGATTTCCAGCTCCGCGCTTGCCTGGTAAACAAGATCTCATCACAGGTCCTGGTTTGTGTCAGTAAGTCCTTTCTGCTCAGGCAAATCAAATATTTTAATCTCCAGGTCCTCCCAGCTTTCACACACAATTGCATGCACTTGCTAAATGAAGAGGCTCAGAGCTGCAGGTCCAGGGGTGGGGGGGAGAGGCCTGAAGGTGCTCACGTCTGCATTAACACTGATGAGCTGATGGCTCCTTGTCCCAGGCTGTGCCAGCTGTTTGCAGCTGCACAATGTCAGCCTTGGCTTGTGCCTGGGCTGTGGTGCAGGGAGGCAGGAGGAAGGATGGCTGCTGGGAGGTGCTTGGCTGCAGCAGCAGGAAACTCAGAGCAGGCTAATGGGTGTTCCGGTACCCAAACTTACTCCAAGGATGGCTCTCGTACCTCCAGCTTACTCTGTGCTCACACACAGATTGTTGTGCTGATGTGATTTTAGCATTTGTTTTTTTTCAGATGTAGCAATCAGGTTACTGATCAACTGAACTCAAGATTTTACATTTAGGCCTGTAAGGCAAGCAAAATTCTGAATACAAACTGACTGCCACTGCTCAATTGCTTGTGGATTTAGATTGCCACCTTTAGGTGTTAGCCTTTGCGGATTACCCACATAAGCTCTAACGAAAACTTCCATAACCTCAAAAATAAGAAAAAGCTCATCTTCCCCCCAGTTTATCCCCTTAGCCCACTGCTCTTTGCCATTCCTGTGGCCAGATATCCCACTGACTACACTACATGTACCAAACAAGTGCTGATGTCTCAGCTGTAAGTAACACCCAGTAAAGGGAGCACAGTTTACATTTGAAGTGTGTAAGGACCCAGCAGATGTTGCGCCAAGATTAGTATATAACATTTTTTTGTGCCTATCTGATATCTCCTCCTTGGAGGATTTGTTCTTGAGCGTTGTATGACACCTTTTCTTTTGCATTGACCTCTGAGATAATGTGCATCAGGAACGTCATATTATCAAGAGAGCCAGGCGGTAGCTTGGGAGTTGGTACAAGGGCACATGAATAATGGCATTATTTCCAATCAGAAAATTGCTAAATTTAAGTCTATTACTGAATCCAACAGAACGCTGTGCAGCTTGGCACCTTATGCAGGGTGTGCACCTACATAAGACTGTGTTTATAACAGGAATCAGTAAGGTTCGAAGGAAAAGCTGGGGAAAAAAGATCTCCATGAGCATGTGGAAGGGAATACTAAATGTTTCGTGGTATTTTTAGCTGATCTCTCAGTTTCAGAATACTTTTTAATAAATACCCTTCCCCAACAAATTGAAATGGCAAGCTACAACCTGAAAAAAATCCACAGGGATGGGAAAAATTCTTACCGGGTTGGAGCTGGTTTTGCCTTCAGCTAAGATGTTGCATGCAGGGCAAGGTGAACTCCTGGTACCTGCTAGATTCATATATCCATAACAGAAAGAACCAGACACAGTGCTTAGTTTAAAGCTATCCCCTGTGAGGCTATTGGTGTGAGTACCAGAATGTGGAGCAATTGTGTGCTGCTAAATGTAGAGTCCTTAAAAACTAATCCTTACGCTCAGTTTAACTGCGACAAAAAGTATAGTCAACAAAGGCAAACACTTCGTTGAGCAGGGATGGATGGATTCCTATTCCAGCACCTGTGTGAGCAAGTGTGGCATCATTGGGTGTGTTGTAAGCAAGGTTGTTATTACCAGTAAGGTTTACTGTCTGTGCCTGAGAACACAGAAGTAATAACCTGCAAAAATTAAGACAGTGCAAATATAGTTCTAGCATTTCCCAGGAGCGTCTGGCTTTGCAGCTCTAGAAGTGCTGGTACAAGGCAGGATTCTTCTTTTTTTTTTTTTCTTTTATGGTAATACATTTGGTTCAGCATTTACAATCAGGAAGTTCCAAAAGTAATGATGCTAATTCACTATCAGGAAAAAAAATAGGGAGCTTTCCTATCCAAAGAGCAGGAAGATGAGCCAAAAATAATAATGGCAGTGGTGGTTTCTGTCTTGTGTTTACATGTCAAAAATGGGAAGCTGTCTGACATTGATAAAACTGCTCTTGAAAAGTTGTCATCAAAGGTCTAAATTATTCATTTGAATGCATCGTTAGTAAAAACACACTAAACAGGAATCAGGCTCTTAAAAGGTGAGCTAACAAAATATCGGGTTTGCATGTTTTTATGGTGTTTTTTTAATATTTTTTACAGCGCAGAGAAGAAGAGCAATGATGTGCTGGTTTTTATGCTGCATTAACTAATTATAGACATTAAAGATGAAAAACACCTATTATTTTATTTAAATCTTCCCCCAGCTATTGTTGCAGCTGACAGATCCAGTTCTTCTGAAACACGGTTTTGCAAACTGCTCTTTTCTTTGTGCAGAAAAGAAAGCACAAAATACCATAAAATTATCAGTAATGCAATTCCCTTACCTGTCTAGGCCGTGGGTGTCCTTCCAACTTCCAAGGTCACTGCTAGGAGTTGAGAGGTCCTCTGTGGGCGATGCTTTTACTTACTGGAAGTGTGGGTTTTTCCTCTCGCTCTCATCCACAAGCCCCTCTCCATAAAGCTGCTCTCGTAGCGTCTGCAAACACAATGCACACAGCGTGAGCATATGCTGTGTTGGGAAGGTAGAGTCACATGGAATCACCTGGATTTTATTAAAAGCGGAGTCCAAGTACACTCACAGTGTATTGTGTGGATGTTTTCACTTCCGTGCTTCATACACTGCGCTGTTATTGGGTGTAGGGGGGAGACAGGGAATATGTTTTTCATGGTCCCGGCTGGTGTTTTAGCCCTGAAGGGAAATCATGCATAAAATAGGCTGGCAGAAGTCGCTCATTGCAGGAAGGGTATGGAATAAACCACTCCACGTGCTTGATCACAACATCAAGAACAGGCTTTTCTATGCACTAAAATCAAAAGATTTGACCTCAAGTCTAAGGTTGTTGATTGCACATGAGCACAAATCTTGATAAATAACTGCGATCATCAGTATGTGCCCACTTATATGCTCTCAGGGCACTTATGCCCTATCATGATACCTGCATGCATTTGCAGCTTCCCTGAGATATCAGGACAAGCTTGATGAACACCAAGGTAACACAAGGCAGCAGGGGAGGTCATCTCTCAGATTATGGGAAAGCTGAGGACTTAAAGCCCCACTGAGAGGAGGGTGATGTCAAGTCTTCCCAAGTTTCCCCTTTTCTTATTTTCCTGTCACAGAGGATGAGTTTCTTTGTAAGGGTCAACAACATCTTGAGACCAGTTGAGACAAAATACCTACACTGGCAGTTCCCTGACCCTGGGGACCCATTTCTGCCTTTTCGCAGTGACAGCGTGACTTTTCTGCATCCCTCATCTTGGGTAAGGAAGGGCTGAGATTCACCCAGCAACTGGAGCACCTGAGTGCTGGCAGCCTTCAGGACAGCCTTCAGGGCAGCCTTTAGCCTTCAGAGCAAGGAGCATGTACAGAAAAGCTTAAATAAATGCAAACAGGCTGGTCTGCTCTGGTGTGAAAAAGAAATCTCTGAAGTATTACTGCACCCGAAGTTTGTGAAAATACTTCTTGAAACTATTTTCTTGGCCAAGCATGGGGTTGCTTAAGTGAAGATGACACATCAAAGCCTAATTTTGTTGGTTCTTGACTTTTCAGTACCTAAGAGCCCATGATGAATTAATACTGCAGTAGACTCCTGCAATTCCTCCTGAGTTTCATTATGCCAGCATAGCATTAAAAGGAATTATTTTCTGGTTTTGATTTTAGGTGTATTCCCCTATTCCCATGTAAAAGTGAGGCAGAATTGCACCATTTAATGGTTAAGAAAAGAAAGGCAGCACCAGGAAAGCTGGTTTCTCACCTATGTCTTATTGCCTGGAGTTCCAAATTAATTATCCCTCTTAAGGGAAAATGGATGTTGAATGGGGAATAAGGCACAGCTGTTGAAGCAGTGTATAAATAGGAAAAGGTTTTAGAAGGAAAAAAAAAGTTAGCTTTCTGAGGCAACACTACTCTTGGATTGGGACTATTAGGATGAATTCAGCACTAATATAATGGGCATATCAAGGCTGGGGGTGGGTAGGATGTTGTAGTTCTGTCTGTGTTTCATCCTTCAAGACAAGAATTAAGGCACACAGGCTGTGTGCTCTACTGTACCCAGTACCCAGCAGCATTTCAGAGGCTGTGTTTGTAAGTAGGTAGGTAGGAGATAGCCCTCCTATGGATGCAAGGCAGGTAAAGATGTCCCAAAAGACAGGTTAAGTCCTATTATATCATGTCTAAACATATTTGTGTGTGTAGACAGACCATTGCTTTGATAATATTCTTGGACAACCCTTCTGGCACTGTATTGCTTCTGTTTAAGCTTAGTCAGCACCAACCACTTAAAAGTGTTTATGGTTTAACTGAGCTGAATTAAACCAGCCCTGTGTAGACAAACCCTGAGATTTAGAGCAGTTCAAGCTGTGTTGGTTTCTCCGTAGGCAAACGGAGTTGTACCTGGGATTTTATTGTCCCTTTTTTCATTCTGGGAAAATAGTTCTTGCTTCTCACTCTGTGTCTCATTAGTCAGTACATCTGAATCACACATGGGAATCAAATGCAGGCCAAGTGATTAGACAGAGTTGAGCAAGGTTGGATTCTTCAATTTATGGTTCCCCAGATATGACAAAAGGAGAAGGAAAGTCTCACAAACAAGGAATTTTTTGGCTTTGATCATACAAAATTGAGGAATAAAATTTCTTTTAAAGCTTAAAATAGTCTGTGAAAACTGCACCACTGAGTTTCATACTCACTTCTGAAACAAACAGTTTTCAAAACTGGATAAGTTCACATTCTCCCTCTCCCGTGGTTGCTAACCTATTACCCACCTTAAACCTTCCAGTTCCTCCTTGGAATCTAAGCAGAAAATCAATTAACTATAGTATTAATGAGGCCTAATCATGGCTTTTCCCCTGCCTGTTGTTTTCACCTCCCTTTTCCGCCATTATTTAACTACGGATTCTAGCCACACACACACACAAAAATCTTATCTATTCCTTTCTTTCATCAAACATTGGTGATTAGAGTTCCTGCTTTTATGACTTTCCTGATAAACATAATTTTAGATTAGAGTGTTTGGAATGGGCAAGCTTAACTAAGAAGTGCTTGGACAGAATTTCATATAAGCACTGCCAGCGCTCACTAATGGTGTTGATTCAGGATTATTTGTGCTGGAGTTAAATTCTAGATTCAGGGTGTCCCTTCTTCCTTCCTGGCAGACCAAATATCATCTGTGCTATTCTTTCACTGGATATGAGAAGAAGAATGAGTTTTCTCTCCGTTCACAGCAAGAGGAGTATCTTAAGAGTGTTGAATCCAGCACAACTCAAAGTTGTCTTCTGGGATCAGATACCCAAATCGTTCCTTCATTCTATAATGTGGTGGTACCACTTTGCCTTTCAAGGACAGATTTGGAGCCTCGTGGCACCTGCTTGGGAGGAAAATGCCCAGGGCTGCAGTCTGTGCTTGGGATAGGGGCGTCTTACCTTAGTACAATCCTGCAGCTTTTCTGTCTCCTTCGGGCTTTCATTGATCAGTGGCAGCTGAATTACATCCCTGGCTCTGGCGCTGTAAATCTCACCGCTTGACCTCAGGTCTGGCACCCAGACAGTAAATTGTCTCCCATGTATAAGATAATACTAGGATGATTTGGGTTATCTGTCCCAATACACAGGTTCCAGCTGACTGGGATGAATCATCTGCACTGTGTGTCTCTGGCAGTCTTTCTTCTGCTGAAGGCACAACACGGTGCCAGCAGATCTGTCCAGGCTGATCATTAAAGAGGCTTTTTGTACCACAAGCAGGCTCTGGAAAAAGAGAGCAGAGTATTTCTGTTCTGCGTAAAGCTCTCTTCTTCCCAACTTTGTGCATGAAGCCAGGTCCTGGGCTGGACAATAGCTAAAGCCTGGATTAACAGGAGATGCTGACACAGATCTGGAGCCCTTGGAAGGGATGAATGAAGAGGAACAGAGATAGGAAGGGAGGGGAGGCAGTTCACAAGGATTGCAGGTTGTTTCTTTGTCTAGGTAGGCCAGCTAAGGAGGATTGTTGTGTGAGCTATTCGTGAAAGCCAGTCTGGCTGAACACCTCTCCTGCTGTCGCTCCTGAATTGTCAGCTGAAAACAAGGCCTTAATGCTGGAAAAGGATGGCTACAGGACTGAGGAAAACCCCATGTGAGCAGTATTGTTCTGGGGTTTTTGGAGACAAGGGTGCCATTAAAGGCCATAATGCTGTCAGTATACAAGAATACAATATACTGAAACTGAGGGCAGAGAAAAAGGGAATGTTCCTGAGACCAGGGATGCTGGAGGAAGAAGCTGAACTCTGATGCAGCACAGAGAAGTGAGCCCGGGAAACCTCACCCTGGGCAGGAATTACAACACATCCACTCATTTCCAGAGAACAAATAAACACGATTGAGATCACCCATGAACTTTTTTTTTTTCCTTCCCCATGGTATAAAGACCTTTTGTAACTCTTTAATTTAAACCAGTGAAATCAGAGCAACATAAAATTAATTTCTCTGGGTCCTGTTCTGTAAGCATCAATTATAATGTCTAATCTACATGAAGTGCTGCTAAGTTTAGTAAACGGGCTCTTTATTATGCAGCACCCAAAAGCATTCAAATGTATTCACATTAAGATGTAAGATCACACAAATGTTAATTGTGGAAACATCCAAATGTTAACAGTTGGGTTTTTTGCCTCCTAAGGCTACAAACAGATATTTTCGTTAGGTTGCCATGTTCCACCAAAATACTGCCATGTTCCACTTTCAGAGAGTCAGCTGGAGCTTTGTTTGACAGGGGGCACAAAACATTGTAGAAAGTAGAGAAAGCTTAAGGGAATAGCCTTTATTTATGACAATGACACTAGAAATCAAGATTTGCTGCCTCCTCAAAGAATTGGATAGGTGGTAGAGGAAGGAGGGATGCACTGCTGTGAACATGTAAAACATTTATACTCTCAATTAAAAATTTACTCAACACTTACAGTTTTTGCCTGAGATATGGCTGGGGGAAAAAAAAAACCTGAAAACTGCTGCCCTCTCCTCCAAGGTCATATCTCTTGTCATTTAAAGGAATATTCAATTTTGTTATATAGTTGACACTTTATTGGCCTCTCAATTGCTTTGGGAATAAAACTGTGTATTCTTTTGGCTTTCTTTTCAGTTTTCTCTGCAGTCCAATGGTTTTCTATCTATTATAACAGATTATTGTCTAGTTTTTGCATCAGTGTTACACTTTTTTGACATCTCTTATCTTTAACTCTGTCTTCTCTTTCTTTCTTGTCATTATTGTTTTTTTCTGTGCCCTTTCACTCCTCTGCCTGTGCTGATTTCTTATCCACAAAAGTCATCCTTGCTATTGCAGTTCCTATGTTAGTCTCCCTTTTCCTTTGCTTTAATTTGTGTTCAATACTCCTGACTCTATTTTTTCAGTTAAGTGCCTCAAAAGGACCACTAAAAGAAACAAAAATTATAATAAAAACAACAGCAAAACCACTGTTCAGAAAAAGGAAGGAATAATAGGGTGCATAAACTTGTGTCAGCAAGGATAATTAATTTAAAATAAATTGTAAAAAAAAGTGTGAATGTGGAAGGAACAACCTAATCACTTATTTAAAGCAGTTTTGATTTTGTATGAAGGCAGAGCTGGCACATTTTGTAATATATAATGTAAGAATTTACAGTGCACCCAGGCCAGGTTCACGTCACATTCCAAAGGATGTTTTTAGAAGGCATATTGTATCACTATCTCTTTTTCTTTTCAGGATTTGACCAATGATGTTTTTAAGAGGTCATTGTAAGGCTGCTTCTGTCACTTCTGTTGCACCCAAAGGTGAAGACCCTACTCCTCTCTTACAACTCTGGAGACAGGAGAAAACTGACATTAAAAGAAACCATTGTGCAAAAAGCATTAGAAAGAAGTAAAGGGTTGTAACAGTATGGATCATACCTTGGCAGAACCACAAACCTCATACATCATTCAGGGACCATTTAATTTTCATAGTGGTGAATTATCCCGGCTTGAGTTGTGCCTTAATCTATTAGTTAAAACTCATGTTGTAACCTAAAAACTTTAAAATTAAATAAATAACAAAATTACACTTACAGTACTGGAATAGCTGACTTGCAAACAAACGAATGAGCAAGAAAAGACTCCAAAGCTTTCCAGATGGCTGGTTCCCACTGATGTATGTTTTTTTCTCTGGAGCTTCAAAACATGTTTAAATTATGAAATTTGGTGTGATTACAAGAACTTGGCAAGCGCTCATTAAGGTTTTAGTCTGAGAAGTGATACTACAGAGTTAGAGAACTGGAGATGAGCAGTCATGGAGCTGAGTGGCTGTTCCTCCGTGTGCACAGCGCTGTCAGTGTGGGGTGTAGGGCACAGCTCTCTGCTTCAAGGCTCTGACTTCATCTGCTGCCCTCCTGCTGCTTCCTTGGGCCAAATCCATCCTTGGCAGAGCTGGTGAGACTGGTGAAGTTGCATCCATAATTTATTTGACTTCCTTTGCTCAGAACTGCCTGCTTAGCATCCCCTGCGCTCTGTCTCCAGCTCCTGTTGCAGCCAGATGACTTGGTACCTGTCTCTGCTCCTCAGAGCCAGTGATGACCTGGTTTTGCTGCTGCAAGTCCCTTTGTGCTGCTGGGGCAGACTCACTGCTCCACAAGGAGAGCCCCTTCCTTTGCTGGCCTACCAGAACAGGGGGGAAAGGCTTGTGGTGGGTGGTCTGGAGTGGGAGGCAGCAGTAGTAACAGACGATTGGAAGGAAAGCGAGGGGGAGTGGAGGATAACAAGGGAATACAGAAACAGTATATTTGTTTATATCTATTTTGAATATGTTCTGAGGCTGGCAGCGCTGAGTTTTAAGTTCAGTCAGTGTCTCACACTCCTCATTCAACCTGGGGTCAAGCTGAGACGTAGGATCAGGTTTTGTACTCCAAGTTCAGGGGAAGCACACCCCACTGAGGCAATGGTGGGGACAAAGATTGTTGACGTGCCTGGCACAGCAGATTCACACCTGAGAGAAGTGGGAACCTTGCCTTGCATCTCAGCTCCTCCTGGCTGCAATCACAAGAGCCTTTCTCCAGCTCCTTCAAGCCCATCCATCTTTAGGGCCAGAGGATAAAACCCTGTTAAACTGAGAAGAAATTCAGTGCCTGACCAAGGCTGCTAGTAAGGACAGTACATGTTTTTCCCGATGCAGTTGTTGCCCAGGTGATGTTTGAATGAAGTTTTTTTTACTAGCCTGATGATAGAGACTGTTCCCCACTCTGTGGCATGGCCAGGTTGGTTACTGATACCTCAAGGCACAGGGTTATGGGCAGTATTAGCATAGAGTAGAGAGGGAGAAAAAAACCCAAACAAACCAAATTTAAAAACCTACTTGTGGCCTTCTAGTGAAAAAAATTACCTCTGGAGTTAGCAAGTACATTACACCATTGTGTGGTGCTGCAGAGAGTCAACCCTGCTCAACACCAGACAATAGACAATCTGAATAGACTCTGAATAGACTCTAAATTATTCAGCTGTAGTTTAATTATTCAAGAAGAGGATGTAGCAACTATTCATGTCACAAGGAGGGAGGAGGTGGGTAAGTGCAGTTCTCCTGTGTGAGCCTGGTACATGCAGGATACTCACTGTCCATACTACACCAGAGCAGAGTGATCCCCACCTCACTGTTCTCTAGGGAATGACTGCCATTGGTATGGCTGAGTAAGTAACGTGCCCTGGAGCAAGCACCTACATAAACATTCAAGTGACCAACCTGCTCTGTACCTACCAAAGTGTGGTGTGCTGTCTGCTCCTCACATTTACTGCCAAAAGACAGCTCCTTTGGGGCTCAACCAGCTGCTGTCTCATGCATTTCTGGACTCCTGCCATATGTCACTGCCAGTATATGAATTAAAAACAAATGCTGGATGTGAGGTGAAGAGATAAATAACAGCATAGCAGGAGGAGATGTGCTTAAGCCCTTGCAGTGGACTTGGTGTGACTCCTTTCTAATAACTTACTGTCCATCAAGTCCCTACCACGTGTAATAACCTGCAGATGGCTCAGCAGCAGGTGGCATTAATATAGTTGGGCCCCTCTGGCACACAGGTGCTCTGCACTGTCCTTCCCCCCCTCTCCTTGCACCATCAGAGAGCCTCTTGCCTCGCTCCCGGGGGGCTGGTACCCCTCCCCTGGGTGGGGAGCAAAGACAGGACAGTCTCTCTGATGGCACTTACTTTCTGCAGTGGTACCACAGGACAAATGTGACAAGCAGCAGAAGAACTGAAATACTGAGGATATTCAGACACTAGACATGATTTTTTGTTCCTTCACTATTCTATCCAGAATCCCATTCTGATTACACACACTGTCACCTTCAAGGGACATCTCTGATGTTGAAGCAGCATGAAAAGCCTCTGGTTACTGCATATGCACTAAGACTTGCGTTGTACAAATGCATATGCAGACTCAGATGGCATCTAAATGCTCACTGCATTGACATTATGCAACAATTTCTCAGGGAAGTTTTGGGAAACACAAAACAATCTGAGCCCTGGAACAGGGAGAATAGGAAGGTACATCTGTAGGAGGGGTATACAGAGTAATGTTATTGGTTAAGTTACTTTTCCTAGAAGATCTAATGAGAATGCAGAGAAGCGGATATAGAAAATGTTTACACCGGTCTGGAAGAGACCTTCCACTGCAGGCACTGGGTCACAGAACCATAGAATGGCCTGGGTTAACAGTGACCTTAAAGATCACCTCATTCTACCCCCTGCCATGGGCAGGGACACCTTCCACTATCCCAGGTTGCTCAGAGCCCCATCCAGCCTGGCTTTGAGCACTTCCACGGATAGGGCATCCATAACTGGCAACCTGAGCCAGTTCTTCCCCACCCTCACGGTAAAGAATGGCTTCCTAACATCTATTCTAAACCTGCTCTCTTTTAGTTCAAAGCCATTCCTCCCTGTCCTGTCACTCCAGGCCCTTGTAAATAGTCTCTCTCCATTTTTTTTGTCAGCTCCCTTCAGGTACTGGAAGGCCACAACTAGGTCACCCAGAAGCCATTTCTTTTCCAGGCTGAGCAAAATCAATTCTCTCAGGGTTTCATATAATCCATGATAAAAACATAAACCTCACCACCTGAAGAGTCTCTAGACTTCACTGGTTATGTTGAAGGGCTAATGCAAAAACTTGCTGGTAATGTTAGAGAGAAACCTTTGGATTTCCCACGGAAATTCACTGATGGTGAATTGGCCTCCATCATTACAGATGAATCACAAGTATTCAGATACACATCTGATGGGACTGAAAACAAAGGACAGTCAACTGCTAAACTACAAATCACACAGGAAGGTGCACGGGTTGGACTGCTTTCGTCTTCATTGACTTCTTTGAAGTCTGTCTTTAGACAGAAGAATCCTGAACTGAAAAATCCTTGCATTTTGCATTAATAATTAAAGCAGAGTACTTCTGATTGAGCACAGATTTGTTACAGTTCATTAATAAGTTTTCCTTTATGATTTTCAAAGAGCAGGTTTTATGTAATCTGCTTGTCTTTCTATACATCATTTACCACACTGAATACTACTGTTTCAGCCTGGTTGTGTTGATGCTCTTACCATTTACTTGCAGGCAGTGCCAAACCCCTTCAGCTTCCCTGAACACTTAGACAAAAGGCAACTTGATTTGCACCACTGCAGAGACACTCAGCAAGATGAGAGGGGGGAGCACAAGTAGGTTTGAGAGCTCAGCAGGCAATCTTAGCCTCACTGGCAATGCATAAATACATGGAGGGAGAAACTGGAGGTGAAATGCACTCTCTCCAGTATTGGGTCAGTGGGGCTTTGCTCTTCTAAAGACAGTGATGAGAGATGAGCTCTTGAAAGTGAGAAAGGAGCCCTAGGGCTGCCTCCTTGGGCTGCTGACTCCAGCATGTAGTAAAGTCTGGCAGCAACAAATCTGCTTCAGGTCACAGTGGATGGGGACAGGGATGCTGATGAAGGACAGAGATCCTTGTCTCACACATGTAAACACTGACTGGCTCCTTGTCTCAAAGGCTTAAATAGTACTGTGCTATTTTTTATTCTGATGCCATTTTCTTGGAAGATGGAGATGCTGGTATCTTAAAAGATTCAAAAAGTACTGCTCAATGCTAAATTTAATTTCTTGTCATTAAACCAGGCAAAGAAACAGAACCCTTTTTTTTTTCCTGTCATCCAAACGGAAAAACACAATCTCATTAGCAGCATTATCCTGAAAGCTCTGTTTTCCTCCCTGCTGCATTATCCAGCTTCTGGAGGGACTTTTCTCAAGCCCTGTGCTTCTGTCCTGCTGTATTCAGAATACCTGGAGTACAAGCCTGAAGATAAATATATCCCAGCACAATGAAGAGGCTAATTAGCATCCTGAGTAGCACTTTTGATTAGTAATAGTCACTCCTTTTAATAAGAAAAACCTCAGAAATAATAATTGCAATGTCTGTCATTAATATTATATTGTAGGCAGAGGAAAAACATTCCCTTTGTTCCCACTCATTCCTATGATATCCATCTTTGTATGTGCAGCTTCCTAAAAAGCCTAGGAAGAAGCTAACAGTCTTTCTGAAAAATGATCGTAGATAATTTTATTTTGTAATGAATCAAAGGTCTGATACTGGAGGAAATTTTGCTGCTTAAGAGGGCCAGCATTCAATAAGGTAACCTCAGCTTTTTTCTTTTTTTTTTTTTAATCAAAGCATTTGATGAGATATGGGTGCACAAACCAAAGCTATCACAGCTGAAACAAATGATTTGGGACCATGAAGGTCAGGAACCGGATAGTATTTACAGGTGTGGAAAATGAACAATCTTGGGAAAAAAAAAAACAACCAAAACTGAGAAAAAAGGAACACTTCAAGTAGTAAATCTCTTTCATTTTGCTGTGTCCTGCCTAACCAAAATATTTGTGTAGCTGAACATTTTGCAAGGGAGAGCTGTTAGAGACATCTACAGTTAAAACTGCCAAGACTTTCAGTATTTTGCCAAAATTTTACTACCAGACTAAAACATTCCAAGCTTGCTGTCTGCCTCAAGCTGCGACAAAATGGTCCTGCAATGTTCACAAAAAGGGTTATGCAAAAAAATTAAAAGTACCTTTAATCAAAATTATTCACCCCAGCCATTTTTCGGAAGTAGACCTGAAATGAAGTGTATGTGTCCTTCAGCCTTCCCATTTGCCCCTCGAGTGACCATTTGATTGCCTCTTGCATTGCAGACACAGATTTGGCTGCAGTGTGAGACTTGGAAAATCCCTGCTCTAAGTGGCTGCTTTGCAATCGACTTTGCTGAGCCCAGTGTTTTACCCGTCAATACCAACCACAGCACCATTAGTGGCAGATGATAACACGTCGAATAGAGCCTTTTGGCAGCGGGAGCAGCAGCAAAGTCCTCCCTGGGGAGCGTGGGGATGTAAAACCTTGTAGCTACATGCACCGTAGCCATTGCACACAGCACCCAGCCCAGGTTAATAAGGCACACCGTGAGGAATATTACCTTGGGCACCATCCTAATGCACATTCCTGCAAGCTCTGAGCACAAGCAGCCTTCCCCAAAAGCCTAGGCAGTCATACAGCCTGTGGCACAGGAATCAATTCCTGTGCAAAGTGCAAGATGACAGCAGGGAAGGACTGAAAAAGACAAAAAGTGTCTTGTTAAGCTTGCACATGTTAGGGACTGTGAGCAAGGAAAAATGCCTTTCACTGGTAGCTCTGAAATTATTTCTGTCACAGCATTATAGTATCTACTTGCAAGCAGAACAAAATATTTAGGCATTTATTCAACTATTTATAACAGCGATCAACTATGCGCATGAAACTTACCTTGGTATTCCACACTTAACTAGGAACACTCAGGCCGAGAAATAAAATAATCATGGTGTGACCAAGAGGTGCTATAAATTGGTAAGAAACCATGAGTTAGATCAACACAGGATGTGTCAGAGATTGTCTGTCTGTCTCTGAACCAATGGCATAGACCTCCAATTTCAATATTCTCACTGAATTTTGCATGTTCAAAATTCAAATACATGCTGCGTTTCTACTTTCAAACACTGCACATGTCCAAGGAAAATTTTGCCTCAACCAACCTGAAAATAAACCACTGAGAATAAACTCCTTTGTGTGAATATTCTGAGACATAGTGGTGCTCTCACAGAAAAAGGTCCTGCATCCTTGCACCAGTTAAAAAATAAAAGAACATGTTACTTTACCAAACTTTCAATGTCTGGAAAAATAATTTTTAATCTGAATATGCTGCACCTTGAGGAGGTTCCTGTGAAAGCAGACGTGATCAGGTGATATGGAGCTCTACCTCTGCTAGAAGCAACCATTTTAACTGCACCAGGTTTCAGCTGATAACTTCAGAGGTTAGCAATTTTTTCTGCTGTGTTCCCTGGGACATTTTGTTTTCACCTGACATGAATTGTTGGCAGTGTTCATTTTTTCCCAAGTCTTCTTGCAAAGTCACAGGGGTGAACTCTTTAGCACTCGCATACATTTATGTGTGCTATTTATAAAGCTACAACTGACAAATGTTGTCCTGTATTGACAAGCCACTCTTAATGGGGGAAACACTGATATTTTGTAAGGAAGAAAAGGAAACAGGATAGCTGTATGTTGTCCATAGGAAGACAACCTAAGAACGAATTGTAAATTTGGCGGTTCTTGAATTCCCTCCTAACTCATCCCTCACTGGCCAAGTCACAGTGACCACTGAAATCCAGAGGAAATCAGTGGAGAACCGAAGATGAAAGTGTTGTCATCAGTTGCCCTGTGGTTAGAAGTCCCAGCGTGTAAACAGAGCTGTACCACAACAAAACTCACAAAGTGCGAATTCATCTTGATAGGTGGGCCTGACCCTGCCATTGGCAACCATGTGGGGAGTTTCAGACCCTCCATATGGCCCTACTTTCTATGACTTCAAACACCTTTTAATGTGAAGTGCGCTTGCTGTTGCAAGTGACCCTGTGAGTACCTTCGGTTTCCTTGCAGAGCCGTGGTCTGACCGTCTTTCCATTGATGACTGCCCTTCTTTCAGTGAACCAGACAGGTCAGGAAGCCGACATCGGAAGGGGAAGGACTGTGTGTGGAAGAATAAAGAACAGCTTTTTCTAAGGAAACTACACTTCCATTAATTCTGAGATGCCACTACTCTCCTGCATTTCATGCGGTTGCCCAAACATTTCAAGTCCCTACTTTTTGCTAAAACTGTTTGAAGAACCACAATAATGAAGATAATAGGCCTGAATTTTACCCTGGAATAAAATCTCCTTGCACAGGCAGGCAGCCATGACCCATTGTCATGTAGTAGCCATTTTTGGGGGTAAAGGAGACAACAAATCATGGGGAAAGCCAGGCAGAGTTACAGACCAGAATAACAGTGTCAGTACTTACAGAGTCTGCAAGCTCTAGAGTCTGAATACAAACCACAGAGGGATTCCTAAGAAGAATCCAATACTGTTTGCTGGTAAGTGAGTGATTACGCTTCACTGGAATTAAAATACCTTTTTGTTACTACTTTTATAATAATTTGCTTAATTTACATATAGCCCAGTGGCAAAAGAAAAAACAAATGAAAGGAAAAAGAAAAGCAATGAAAAGGAAGTGGAACACTTAATTTTATACTCTCAAATGCATCCATTTCACATTCATTTAGAAACAAACACTTTGGAACCACAAACTAAAAATCTCTTCAATAGCCCGTCGTTCATCTCACACTGAAGCCAGTCCCCTCCATCTTCAATAGCTATAATTGCTGCTCCTATATCCTGTGTGTTAACTCTGTCCCTTTAGCCCTGCCAGCAATACTGGCCTTCATCCAGCTCACGTGCTCCTCATGCAGGTTCCTTTGTTATTTCCTTCCTGCACCTCCTTTTGCCTGATATGCCCACCCCGAGCCTTTAGCTGCAGCCTTGCTGTCCTTCACGGATTTCTAAAGACCTACCTGTACCACCATGCCCATGAGGAATTTCTAATTGAGTAGACATAAGCAAATGGGAACATCTGCTTAACATGACACTTGCCTCAGTTACAGAAACCCCTCAGACTGTAGGTCTGCTGTGCTGACAGGCTGTCCCTGAAATTGTGTGCCACTGCTGCTGTTGTTCTCAGTCACCCCTTTGCTTGCTTCTTCGTGGCAGCTCTTGAAGGCAGAATGATTTTTTTAATCATATCCTGGTACAGCACCTGGTGTTAGAGGGGGGGGATGTCTCGTACCAAGCCTGGATTTGTGCAGTCTGTGGTACAGGATAACATAGCCATGAGATATGGCCACTGCATTACTGATTGGAGTAGTTCATGGCAATGCAACACCCTTATTATGACTATCTAGTGAAACTGGTTTAGATTTTCCTCCACTGCTTCTTCAGCTCACCCCAGATAACTTGTTCAGCTGCAACTGCTGCCTCTCTTGTCCCTTCCCAGTGGTCGGCCATCAGGCCCCAGGTGTCCAAACGCCACTGTTCAATAACGAAGTCCAAGAGGACGGGCTGTAGGGGAAAAGCGATGGGGAACCTGCCTCAGCTGTAAAACTGAGCACTTTGTTTAATTTTGTGGCTGTTTTACGCTTTTTGCTTGACGTGGAGGAAAACATTTCTCATGAAATCATGAGGGAAAGCTAAGACCTGGCACATGAGGACAGCGAACAGGGGAGCACAGGGTGACGTGGGCAGTCCATGGCAGTGGTTTGCAGGCTCTCATGGGCTGTGGGAGGGCTGGCCGGAGGACACCGGGAGAGGGAATCCCACACTCCAGACCGCCTGTGCGCCCATCTCAGCTTGCTTGAGCCTCCTCCGCGTCTCGCTCAAGGAGTCCAGCTGTAATCCTGAGGCGAAGACTGCGAGACTTTGGGAACCTTCCGGCGGCCTCTGCAACATCCCTTTCTCCCCTCACCCAGCTGCGCGGAAGGCAGCAGGCCTGGCGGGAGCCGGGAGCACACGGTGCGGGAGGGGCAGGAAGGGGGATTTCCTTCTCGCCCTTCCAGTACCTGTAGTAAACAGCGGCGCGGCCGCCCCCGCGCGCCCCACAGCCCTCACACGCGTGGGGTACCCGCGGGCCGGGCCGGGGGTGCCGGGGGATCCCCGCGGTGCCGCCGCGCCCGGGGCCGCACGGGCGGAGCTCCGCGCCCGCGGCCCCACCGCCCACTTGCCATGCGCTGCCCGCAGCCCTGCGCGGCTGCCCGGCCCGGCCCGGCCCGGCCCGGCCCGCCCAGCACAGGCGGCGGCCGTGGGGCTTCCCCCGTCCCTCCCGCGCCTCTCTCCGCGCTGCGGGGGTTGAGGCGGGCGCGGCGGCGGCGGCGGCGGGGGGGGAGGAGGGAAAGGGAAGGGAGGGGGGGACGGAGGAGCCGCCTCCGTTGTAAGGCGGGCGGGTCGCGCACACACACACACAGACACACACACAGAGACACAGACGCGGCGTGAGGAGGAGGAGGAGGAGGAGGAGGAGGAGGAGGAGGAAGAAGGAGCCTCGGCGCCTGAGGTGAGGGCGGCGGGAACGGCCGCTGAGGCGGGAGGTGTGTGGGGAGAGGCGGGGGTCTGTCAGCGGCTTCGCGCCCGTGGCCGGGGCGGGGAGCGGCGCTGAGCCGGCCCCCGCCGCGCCGGGCCGTAATCTTGGGCTCCGCCGGGCCGCGATGGACGGGCGCGCACGTCTGCCGGTGTGGGAGCGGGACATACGTGTGTGCCCGTGAGGGACATACGTGTGTGCCCGTGAGGGACATACGTGTGCGGGGGTGTGCACACGCGTGGCCGTGTGCTCCCCCTGGGAGGCGGCTCCGTGTGTGGATTCGTGTGGGGATCCTTGTGTTTGTGTCTGTGCGTGTTTGTGCGCGCACCCGGCGATTGGATTCTTCTTTCCCTCATCTCCCTCGCTGCCGTAGTTTCTGAGTGTATCCGGATTTTGTCGGTGCTGGGCGGTGTGACAAATGTTTCTGTGTAGTTAAGTATAACTTTCTTGCAGTGGTTTTTTTTTTTTTTGTGTGGTTGGTTTTTTTTCTGCCTTTTTTAATTTTTTTTTTCTTCCCCCTTTTATCTTTCCCCTTGCAGTAGGGCAGGCTCACCTTTGAAGACTGTTTGTCTTCTTTCATATATATCTGAAGGTCTCTGGGGATACAAGTGCTTCTGTTGCCTCCGTTTGCATGGCTGTAATTTACAAGACGTTTTTAAATCACTTAGTGGTGATTTTCAAAGCAAGGTGCAAAAGGAGTGTTTCCATTTCCATTCCATAGCCATTCCAAGGCTGTGCACCGTATTCCATGCACGGCTTTGAATTGTGTGCAGTCAGACACCTGTTACTTAATCCTGTTTATCCTTTCCAGTTATAATTATTCAGCCTTGTCTTCCTTTTTTAATGTCTCAAAATAAATTACAAATACTCTTTTATGCTGTCGTGTAGTAGGAACCCGGGGATCTAATGCGCTTGTGAGGTACATAATGTGTGTTTGTGAGGTAACACTTTCTCAAAGGGATGTGGTTTTGGAAAGTTACAGAATAATCTTTGTCTCTGGGGGAATTTATATAATGTTAAAGTGTCCGTGGGGATGCATCTGTAGGAAAGGCTGGTGGTAGGGGATGCACAGAATCCAAGTCTCACACAGTATAAATCTTCAGTAAAGCGCGAATCCCGCTCCCTCAACATGTAAATAACGTTTGTGTTTTTCAAACTTCGCTTGATGTTGCACCGTGGAATTTTCAGTTTAGTAACTGGAGTTAATAAGGATAGCAGAGAAAATGTTTCATTTCTCATTCTGCAGGGGTATGGAGCAGATTCTTTCCTAACATGTTTTGTGTTGACAGTTGTATTCTGTAGTTTACTTGGGCAGTTTTAGCAAGCTGATGGTAATAGTCACTTGGGGTAGATTTCTCCAACTTCTGGAAGTTTTACATTGACAATATTTACAGGTTTTCACTGGTTCAATGCTACCTAATATTGTCATGCACCAGAAAATAATTATTATTATATGGAGCTGAGAAATTTTGTACTGTACAGAGATAGCTCCTAAATACGAGTTGGGAACAGATTTATTCCTCTCTGCAACTGGTAACTTCATAAAGTAATTAAAAATAAATTACAGATCTCTAGGATGAGAATTCTCTTCCACAATTGTTAATAGCACCGTGCCTTCAAATGTCAGTTTTGATTCATGTCTTGATGATATCGCTGAAAACCAGGTATTGACATGAAAGTCAAACCTCTGGTGAAAATATAACTGTGCGTAGCTGTCAAAATAAAATGTGAAGGTCTGGTTTGATTGCTGGCTGTGGTTACATACTCGGTAGAGTAACAATGCCTTTTATTTTATAGACATGCGCCCACGCACAGGAGCTTTGTTCTAAAAGAGTGTTTTCTGTCATGAATTTATGCATAACCTACACTCTCTGCTTTTTCTTAGCGTACAGGGAAGACAGAACCTTAAGGGTGAAGCAAGAAAGACCAGAAGGGGCAGGAAGGAGAATTCATTTGAATTTCCCTTACTGACAGAGGAAATACATCTTTGTTATATATCACCCAGAATCACTGGTTGTGTTGCTTTCACCTTTTCTAAAACAATGGCAAGTTGTTTGGGCTTCATATATGCTGCTGACTTCTGTTGCAGACTTTGGACATTTGTTCCAGTAATATCTGGTTGTGATGGTGAACCTGGGGCTATGCTGGGAGCCTGTCAAGTATTTGTTGCAGCTCTGTAGGAACTGATGGCTTTATTTTCACCAGGTTTACTTATACTATATTGAAAACTTGTACAGATATCATTTCTCTGCTTACGGAAAGGACTTGTTTTGTTTTTATTTTTATTTTTTTTTATCTTGTCATTTTTTGTGGTCTACTTGCATTGTTCAGTGGTTTGTTTCCTTGGTGGTTTAAATAGCTCAATTGCTGTTCCTTCCTGTTTGTAATTTGCCAAAGACTGAAGTCTGAAACTGCCGTTTTCATACTTTTCTTAAAATTGAATTAGTCCCTTTTCCAGGGGAAAGGGAGAAAGGGACAGAAGAGTACTTACGAGAATTTAAAAAATGAGAACCAAAACTTGATGCAGGGATCTTACCTAAGAGTGACTACTTACGAAAATTTGTACCTCATTGATTTCAGAGAAGGTTGGTTTCCTCTGTAGTTTCAATCATCTGTCTCATTAGATTTTGGGAATTGTAAATTAGTTTAGAAGTGAAATTTTCCAAATCATAAATTCTCCGGTTGGTCGTTAGTGGAAATCATTATGAAGGGTTGCATAAGCATCGTTTGTAGGATGGCTGATCAGTAGCCTGGGCTTAGTTCCATTCTCTAATAAATAGATGCATTGTGCTACTTCAAAAATTGCAAAATTGATGGCTTGAGTTCATTTACTAATTTTGCAAGATATGTAATACATCTGGTTTGGGGAGGACTCTTTGATGTCTGCAGGAGTTGCACAGAGTGGAGCTGCTTATGATCCAGACTGTTAACTCTTCAGAAGTTTTTCTGATTATACTGTGTAGGACATCTTATTCTTATGAAAGATTCATGCGTAGCACCACATCAAAATTACCTCTGTGCGTGCATCAAAGGCTCAAATCCACTTTATTCCATGGGACTTTCTGAGAGCAGGTTTTGTGGTTCCCTTGCTGCTGCAGGACCAGAGTGTGATTTTTGGACTTTGTTCTCCAAGGAGCTGACCTGTGGAGGGTTTGAATGGATGGGATGTCAAGGGTATGAACACCCAAAGTACAGTGCTTTGCCATTAACCAGCCTGCTTTGCTTGTGCCTCACTCCGTGAGCAGTAAACTGTGAAAATCTGTTATATTGGTCCTCCCCCATCTTTTTATGGTAGTGGTTTCTGCAGGTTTGGTAAATATGGGTGAAGAAACTGTGCAAGAAAGCAGATTCCCAGCCATTCTGGAATTAATTAATTATGCGTAGTAGTAAGTTCCATGTTCCAGAAGGGCATGCTAATGTATCTGAGTGCCTGGAATAGGGTGCCACAACATGGGAAACAGCATCAGAAGAACCCTTTCACAGCTGCCCTTGCAACAATAATGCCGGGAATCTGCAATTTTCAGGGCAAGATGCTCCCGAGCGGCTCATGTGAGTCACAGAAATAGATGGTGCAGCACAACTGAGGTTTTGGAGGTTCCTCTGCAGCCGATTTCTGGATGATGAGCTGTTGATGTTTTCCCTTTGAGGGCTCTTGGAGGAAAATCAGTACTTGCATCCCCTCCTTCTGGAGACCAGCATCAGCTTATATAAGGTAGTGAAGTGCTGTGGTTTCTTTTGTTGGTTTGCCTTACCTGTGCAACAGCAAAAGAATCTTGATTTCTGGAGAAGAATGAAACAAGACCTTTCTCTTCCTCTCTACTGGACAGCCCATTAGACTGGTGTGAAGTTGTGGTGTGCTGTTTTCCTTGTTACTAGACTTGGATAAATAGTATTTGTATTTGGTTATAATGTTTCTTGTCACCTTTGGAGTTCTGAGGAGGACCAGCCAGTTTTCCTGTGGGAGAGAGCTGGTTCCTGGGGAGCAGTGCAGGTGTCACTGAGAGGTTAGGTTGCCTTGGTGTAGTGTATCTGCTCATGGAAACAGAGAAATACAAGGTGTCCAGCTTATGAGGCCGCTTGCCTTTTTCATAGTTTAGGTTTCTGTGGCTGTTGCTTTGATCTCTCTTTGGCTTCCCAGTCTTTTCCATTGCATGTTACTGATGTGGAGCTCAGTCTAGATCATTAATAGCTGGTCCTGGGACAGACAGCATGGATCACGAAGACAGTGGGTATGGTGTGGAGCTGTTGTCCTCCCCTGTTTAATGACCACCTCATAGACGAACCCATAATCTGACTTTCTGCATTTGCTCCATGCTGCCCTGATGAAAAATCTGTCCAATAACCAGTAAATGCTTCTAATTCTTGATGGTGTGTGTGTCTCACCTTTCTTTTTATAATAGCAAGGGATTAAAATGTGAGTTAAGTAGGTGATTGGCAGCTGTCACACCTCTAAAGTTCAGGCTTTGCTTCCCATTTTATATGGAAGCTATAATTGTACCACCATGAGGCCCTGCACCTGGAGAGCTAAGGGTGACTTCCTTGCTCTTTTCTCAGAATAAGAGCTTGTTCTTTCACAGGTAACAAAACCCAGGAGCTTTAGGCAAATGAGGTGAGACAGTCTGTTTGGAATGTGCTCTGTTGTAAGGTCTGTTTGCAGAGGTGTTGGAGTTGGTGTTGCTGAAGTAACCACCTGCCTTTGCCCTCTCATTTCTGAAGGAGCTGGTTCTGCTCAGTTGACTCTGGGGCTCTCAAACTGTAACTTTCTCTGTGAGCCAACCTTTCAACTGGCAATTTTAGAAGACCAGGAGAAGATGTGTAACTGTACAGGTGCTGAGTTCAAAAGGGGTAGTTCAGATTAAATACTCTACGTTGTTCTTGGATGTTGTGCCGATAGACTGTTTACTAGAAAAGTTTTAATCAAGGCTTGGTGTTTGTATTCTATTGGTTTTATGTGTAATACCCTCTGAAAATATGAAGACTAAAAAATTTACAGATGTCACCCACTTATCAAATAGGTGTCTAAAAGCAATGTATGTCTGCAGTTAGTCTAGCAATAAGCCAGCTGAGAGAGAGGAATGCATATTCACGTCCAGAAATGTTTGGGTGCACTTTGGTAAGGAGGAAATGGGTATGACAAAGATACCAAAGAGCGAGTTATTTATTCCTGAAGTTATAGATAGATTTCCTTTCCTAACACTTTCTACATTTAACTTGAGCACGCGTACTCCTGCAGACTGGAAGGAATCAGGAGCTCAGTGACTAATAAAGGGAGCAAATAGATTAGGGACTTAAAATGTTGTTAAGGAGCACCTTTTGGATTCCAGTGATCTACGGTGAGCCTGTGAACAGTGTGATGTTGTGGAAAACAGCAAGTAATGAGGAAGTTCTGTGAGATATAAGCTGTGGTTTTGAACCAAGATAAGTTGGATGAAAGAACTTTTGATACCAAAGTGGTATTTTTTCCTCCTTGATCTTTTAGGCCATTCTAAAGCTCTATGGGTTCCTATTTTTCTCCTTCTTGAACATATTAATTTCCCATGCCTGAAATTGCCATGTCTCTCATGTTTGCTTTTTTTTTTTTTTCTTTCCTAAGCTTTTGGAGATGTTGGTTATCCCTGTTGCTGCTTGTGCTGTACTTGTTGCATGCACAGATCATCTCTACTCCCCTCTTAGCTGGGGCTTTGTGCTGGATTCAGGATGCTCGTTTCCATCTCTGCCATGAGGCATCTGTATTGCTGCTGCTGCAGCTGCTGAAAGGAAACACAGGGAGGAAAGGAACTGATAGCTGTAGCAGAGAGCTTATTTTGAAATACACAAATTAGGATAAATTCTCTTAAAAAAACCCAACCAAAACCAGACATCAAAAGACCCAAACAATTTTGAATATTCATAGCTTCATGGAAGTTGGTTTTATTGATTTTTTTTGGTTCATTTGTTTCTTTGTTTTTGGTTTTTCTTGTTATGTAGAAGTAAGGATGGGTATATAATTTATACAGAATTCCTCTCAGGAAAAGAGTGAGTTGATATGGAGTAAGAATGTCTTACTGGGAAGTAGGAAATAGGTGGTTACTTTGGCAAGGCTACTATGATCTGTTGAACCAAAGAGAATTGATATAATTTTTTTCTATAAAGGACCATGATCAGGGAAGGAAAAGCATTTCTGAGGAAGGAAGGGAGAGAGGCTGGTGAATTCTTGGTAGGTTTGTTTGCAGGGATACCAAGGAAGCACAACTCTCTTAAAGGAGAGGTTGAGTGGCATGGTGTGCTGATTAAATGGAGTATTTCTGTGTGTATTTCTTCTAAATCTTGACTGCAAGGCAGACAGGGGCTGTTGGATGATTTGATTTTACTATTTGTTTTTCAGATACAGTTCTTGAGGATTAGTGCAGATTAATTGGGAGCTCTGGTGGATTTGGAGAGCTGTGCTGCATGTCTGACATCAGCAAAGGATAGACTGAGTACTACTTTCTGGTCTTTCAGTCTGTGTTGCTTTGTGTGCTGCTTCCCTAGCAAAATATGCCTAGGAATAATTGGCATACATTAAATGACAAGGAAAGATGGAATGCGATTGCAGGTATATCAGAGCAGATTGCAAATGATGTGCTGCAGTCTGGCATAAGAGCTGGGAGTTGCAGGGAATGTGAACACTTTGGCATCCCTGCTCGGCTTGCCATTTTCGCATTGGAAATCTCCTGTATCCGTGGATGCTGCAGGTGCAGGGAAGCTCTTGGAAATTCCCCTCAGCGTGTCTGCCATCCCTCACATGATGTGCTTATCTGCTGTGATTGGTGAACTCCCAGGCTGGAGCAGAAGGTGGGGGCTTCAGGGGGCGGCGGGGAGAGATGTGACCTGGGAGAATAACTGAGGGCTCAAATAGGGCAGCCTGAGCGGGGAGGGGATTCAGTGGCTGCTCCGTGTCCCAGGGGTGGTGTTGCCATATTCTCCAGGCACAACAGCTGGGGCTCTGAGACCCTGGCAGGCTCTTCTGCATCCTCTGAGGCTGGGAGAAGTAGCCTCTGCTGTACATCTACAATCGCCTGGGAAAGGACGGACGGTCCTGGAATGTCTCTGCTGCAACTGAGCTGATACAGTGATTTATTTATTTTTCCCTCAAGTCCTTCAAATCTGGCAATATGTAGCAGAGTCTGGCTCTTGTTTTTGCTGATGCCCTGCATTTTGGCTGTGAAATACAACACAGGAGCTTTTTGATGACCTGTGACTGTAGCAGGTGGCAGAGAAGAGAAATAACTTCTCAGAAGACCTTGGCTCAGGTCAGAACAAAGCGGGCAAAGTTTTTTTAGCTGTACAGGTTGCTGCTTCCCTGCATTCCAATATCCAGGGGATGATTTTACTAACCTCAAGCAGACCATTTTCTGCTTGGATGGTTCCTAAAGTGTTATGTGTGTTTGGCCCTGTGTGCTTTTATTTATTTTTTAATTTCTTTTTCTTTACAAAATGAGAAAGTGCTGGAATTGGCTTATATGCCAAGCCCGGTCAACAGGTGTTGATAAAATGGTCTCCTTTGAGACATCCTAATGAGAGCATAAGCATAGAAAAGTCATATATAGTCCAAATACTTTATAGCTGTGTGTCTTTATACAAGAAAATTACTTAAATTAGCCTTTGCATCAGGTAATGAAAGTATTGGCACTGCTGTTATGGGAGTGATTCCATCTCTTGTCCTGTGGAATTAATGAAGACTGACACCTTGGAAGAAGCAGATGGTACTTTCTTGGGCTTGTTCCTGGGAAAGTTAAAAAGTTGGTGTGGTGCTGGTGGACTAGGTGGATGGATGGATGGATGGATGGATGGATGGATGGATGGAAGGATTGTGTGCATGGGAGGGAGTGCCCCAAATGTGTCTCTTCTGGCCTTGGCTGTTACTGATGCTCACTTACTTTTCTGGATCGAGCAGGGAGTGAAGATGTGGAGAGAAAGGTGAACCAGCAGTATCACTCTTCTGCATCTTGATTTTTGTCTCTCTGTGTGATCATTTCTGTGCAGAAATGTTGAGTGTTGTTCCTATTGCATGTTTTTGTTCAGTGTGTGTGGAAGGTGTAAGTCTTCAGTTCTGCTGCTCTGGTTGAGTTTCTTTAGAAGAATTCTTACTAATGAAGTCTGTACTGTGAAACTGTGGTGCCTGTATGGAAAGAGGAATCACAGCTCACTTACACCTTTCTCTGGTAGTTCAGATCAAGTATAAAAACTTAATCAATGATTTTTCCGCTGCATCTTCATTTTCAGTGCTGATTCTTTCACTGACTTGCAGCCTCAGAAAAAAGATGATGTGTTGATTTTTGGCTACAGTGACAGTCTACCAGTTGATTTATTCAGGGTTTTTTGGGGGGGATTTTTTCCCTTTTTTTCCCCTTTAACTTTTATTTTTCTTATTTTTAAAGATTTTTGTTCGTTTGTTTTGTGCATGATTCCTGTATGTTTGTTCCTTACAGCTTTTCTGTGGTAGACTAAAAGCCTCTTGTAACAGAATTCCATTTCCAGATACCGGGGGCGGGGGGGGGGAATCAAAAGTATATCTTTGCAGTAATTCTTTGCTGCACAAACAGGTGTTATTTTGTAAATGCTTTTTGTATTTTAAAGCACACGAGGTGAAAACAATACTTTCCATGAGCAGCTGTGAACTGGCACAAAGTAGGTTACTTCTGACCTCCCCCCCACCAAAAAACAAAGTGAGCTTTATTTCTGAGGATTGGGTTTTTTTAATGATGCCTGTGACACTTTTTAGTTTTCAAAACTAAATCAAATGAATCAATCTACCACAAAATACATACTCTGATTTACATATCTTTGATTTAGTCGTGTTCAGTTTATAAACAGTGCCCTGTAATCTTCCCTGATCTCATCCTGCTTTCGTTTCTAATCTATCCTTGAAAAGGCACAGTTCACTGTAATTTGAAATAACCCTACAGTAGGACAACTGAAGATTAATATTGTGAAAACAGAGATCTAAGTGCAGCTCTCAGATATCTGACATGTTAAAAACATCTATTGAATTGATCTGAAATTACATGCAAAGACGTACAGGTGATTTTGGATCATCCGATGACTGATAAAGCGAGTAGTCTTCCATGTTTCAGATGCTGAGCAATGTGGTGTTTACTGTGAGGCTTTTGAAAACTGGAAAACAGGTTTGGATATTCACAGGTAGAAGTGGCAGAGGGATTTGTATTGCTCTGTTAACAGTTCCATGATTCAGTTTTAGGGAGCTGGCTCCATCCTACCATAGCTTAGTGTCAGAATGTTTGCTGTGTGTTGTCATTCTCTTGCATTTCAATTGAACTGTTTTCTTTACAGGAGAAAATAAGAGTACAAGATACAGCAGATTTTTCCAGTCATGTAAAGTTCAATATCCTTTTTGTAGGTTTAGTTTTTGATTTTTTTGTTGTAAGATTTTCACAGAATCAATTAGGTTGGAAAAGACTTCTGAGATCAAGTCCAACCTGTGACCCAACATGACCTTGCCAACTAGACCGTGGCATTAAGTGTCACTTCCAGTCTTTCCTGAAATGTGAAATTTTAACCAAAACTTGGATCTTTCAGGTGTTTCTTTGCCTGGTTCATCTGAAAGATCTGTGGAAGTATTTCTTCAAAACATTAATGGAAGTAATTACCAGAGTAAGGTGTCACTTTGGGGTTTGGTGTGTGTGTGGTTTGTTTGGTTTTTTTTGTAAGAGTTATAAAATTATATACCTAAAAATTGTAAAATTGTAGACCTGTGTTATTTTTTCTGGTGAGCTACATCTCTTCCTTAAAAAAGTGATTTGTAATTTAAATTATAATCACTTTTCTGGTAATATTGCTTGATTTCATAAGCTGTTACCTGAAATCATTCACTTGCTGAGAAGCCAACTCATCATTTCAATTAAAAAGTAAGTGCTTCTGTATACATGAAGTGCAAATAAATTTATGGCTGCCTTTCTCTTTGCAGAAGTTGATGAAAAGGTCGTACTTCTCAGTTAATTTTAAATCAAGTAAAGGAATTCTTATTTGAAGAGGATCGAAAGTGGATGAATCTTTTCCTTTTTTTTTCCTCCTATCTCTTCCTGCTATCATCACATCGTGGTTTTTAGAAATTAAAGAATGTTGTCTTGAGGGCTTTGGCAGGGAATGTTTTGCTTATCTGAGTGGTCTTCAGTTCAGCTGGTAATTAACACTTCTCTTAATGACTGAAACATAATTTTAACAAGCCTTGGCTCTTCATGTTCAGCAACACCTATTGACAGTGTGGGTGTTATAACCCAAGTCCATTTGAGCGTTGTATCTCAAAATTCAATTTAAACTCGCCGTGCCTCATCTAAGGTGCCTTTTGGAAGGTTGTTGCAATTTCTTTGTTCTCTCTTACTGTAATACTATTGTGACTGGGTTCACGTATCTGCAGTTTTATCAGGGATGATTCATAGGCCAAAATGGTGTTTTTCCACTTAGTGGTCTATTCCTTTCATTGTTAAAAGGGAAAATAATAGGGGGAAGAAAAAGCTATTCTATCTGACAGATAATTGAATAGCTTCTTTCTTTCTTTCTTTCTTTCTTTTTTTTTTTAAATCTTGAAATTTGACCTGACAAAAGGAAAGTAATGAGCATCTAAGTAGTGTCAGGACTTACTTGGTGGGGGATATGGCATCTACAAGAAATAAAACTGACCCGAGTACAGCACACTGCAACTGCACAGGCCCAGCCTGTCAGAGCTGGAGAGTTAATTTGGCTTTAGAACTTGGCAGTCCCCTGTTTGCTTTATAGCCAGTGGGGCTCCATTTATTCCTTCCAAAGTGAAGCGTGCATCCACAGAGTTGTCTCCAGCCTCCTAGTCTGCGAGATCAGATGCCTGCGACTGCACTTTTTCAGGATGGACAGATATTGCTGGAATTTTAGGTGACCATGCTGAGACTGGTACAATTCCAGGACTAACTTTTAGCCCAATTTCAGCAGAGCGGGGAGTGGCTCTTGGGACATATTAGATCCTGTAGTAGGGCTGGTGCTGTTCCTGGGTTAGAATACATGACCTTTTGTGACACAGGAGGGAGAGAGGCCCAGCCTGAAAGCTCTTTCTTGGTTGCTTGATTCTGGTTTGGTAACTCCTCCGCTTAAACCCCGTCCCCCCCTCCCCTTATCTTTTGGGCCTAGACGTAGCTGCCTGTAGTGAACTTTTAAAATTAGATTTCTTTGTCCTAAACCAGGACTTGGGTTAAAAGCAGTAAGACACACCCACAGTGCTCTGATTAAGGTATTTTTTCAATGCCTGTCTTAAATGTCGTGGTAATGCCTGACAGGAAGGCTCGCTGCCTTGTGAACACCCAGATCCACAGCAGCCTTGAGCAGTGTCTGTCAGAATGACGTGCATTCTTCTGGCCTTGAAAGTATGAACTGAAGTACAGCACAATGTAAATGTCAGTTCAGGAATGTTAGGTAGGTTTGGTATGATCCCTTAAGGATTCTTCGTTCATGTCCTAAATTGCAAGGTTTCTGGGGCAGGGACTCTCCTTGCATTATTTATTTTATGGCATTGATTACAATGTAGTTTTTCTTATTTTTTATTTAACCCACACAACATTGCAACACAGCATTTTTGATTAGGATACATACACCAAACTGCTTTATGGAGGTTAAAAACAAATGTCATCCATGTTGCTCAGTTCAATGTGCTGAAGCATCTAAAGGTATAAAGCAGCTTTCAGACAGTTCAATCATTTTATTTTCCAACTGAGGCCTTTTTTAGTGTGTTAAGGTGCCTGCGCAAAAGCCTGCACCCCCTGTGTTGGCAGCGGGGGTTCTGGTCATTTACTTCTTGACCTTGACTTGCAAATCAAAATGTAGCAAATCAGGGACACGGACCCGCTATACCAGGACAAACTCCCAGGAGCTCAGATGGATGGATGGAGCAAGGCAATGCCTATACTGCTTAGACTGACATGTCGTGCACTGTTAGAGGCCATTATCTTTAATACCTGTGTTATGCAACAGATCCAGTTTTGATTTGCAGCCCAGAAGTAGCGAAGTTTTGGTGTTAGAAGTGCTGTCCGATACAGAGTATTTCTCCAGCAGTCTTTTTGCATACAGACTTTGACACCAGTCTTCCAGCAGAAATGAAAACGTGCTTCTTAGTGTTGTCTCTAGGTTTGAGGATTCCCTGCGTGAATCTTTTTAAGTCAGAGCATAACTCAGGAACACCCTATTTTTTTTTTTTTTTTTGGCAATGGTATGGAGATAGTCTGAATCAGCAAAGCTTGCTTAAAGGGACACTCTCCAGTCAAAACCACACATATTTATAAAAAAAACCATTTTTTTTTCAGTGAATTGAAATAGTTGCAGACATCAGGCCTACTGCTAAATGTTTTAAAACTAATTTATATGGGTTGTGTCCTTTCTGTTTCCTCTCTCTCTCTTTTAGTTCTGTGGAAGGCAACAAACAATAAACCCTGAACAAGCGCATCTGCACAGTTGGAGAAGAAAAGAAATAGGAGAGGCTGAGCAAAAATTGCAGTCTTACAAAGCACAGGTCTAGAAAGATGTTTCAGCTCTGCTAAAAATTATTTGATGCTTTGCAGTTACAGTACTCAGTGATCTAATAGTGGTGCTGGAATCTTTTTTTTTATTTAGGCATTGTACATATTTGTTGAAAATGCTACTTCACCCAAGGAATTTATAACACTAGAGTAGGAGGAGCCTAGAGCTGAACACAATATTTATTTAGTGTGTAGGCAACAGAATATGCCTGTGAAGCATTTCCAGCAACATGTAGTTGAGATCAACCTAAAAATTCAAGCTCTACGTTTTAATATTTTTCAATCAAGTGGCACTTCCAAGTTATTGACTTCCCTTCAAGGTGTAAATTTTTACATGGAACAAATTAGTCCTGGCTGCCATGAGAAAGGATTTGCTTCAGTGCATCCTGAGACATCAGGCCCAGGATGTTTGCACAAGGAGGCTTTGTAAACCTCCATTAGAGATGTGTAATGCTTTGATCTGTTTACTGGACAAATCAAAATTAAACTGGTGTCTCCCCATTCTTTTTTTTTTTCTTCCTTGGGAGACAGGAAGTCTGGGCAGCCCTATCAGATTTTGCCCCAAGAAATCTGCATTGGTTTAAAAAAGAGGGATTGTACTGGTAGCTTAATATTTAAACTGGGAGTCAAAACGTTAGGGCAGAATAATGCAAACCAGTAATGCAAATGGTTTTCTTGGGTGGAGTTCAACTCCTGTTCTAGTATCTGGTAGAATATGTTTACTTTACTTGCAATGAAATACCATGCTATTTCCATCACAATAATGCCACTTTTAGCCAGCTGGTTGCAGCCAGGTTCAGAGATAGTAATCAAAATTGTTTTGAAATGTTTCTCCGTTTACTATAGTGTAAACTTTTCTGCTTCATATTATTCAGTGACTAAACATGTTTACTTTGAACGGAATATGTGTTGTAGGTGGGTAGAAGCAAACTAGAAATGTGTCTAAGCCAGCTGTAATTAAATTTCAGCACTGTATGTTTTGTCAGGACAAGAAAAGCTGCTGGCATTTAAACCTTGCAGTACATTATGAAGTGACTACCACTCAGCTTCTCCTGTGGAATTAAAACCACTTGGAAAGCAGAGCGAAAAAAGGGGAAGAGATTTGTATGAATTAACTGACTCTGGCCTGTGGTTTGCCGGCCTCTGTTGCTTTTGTTGATAGTGTGTGGTTATGTAAACTGCTTCCCACCACTTTTCTTCTTGAACTTGCTGCAAAACAGTTTTGTGTGGTGTAACATCTGCTGGCATAAAAGTTGGTTGTAAATACCCTGCTGCATCTTTATTCTGCAGCCCAGTAGGAAGGAGAGCAGGGATGGAAAAGAGTGTTCTCTGGAAACACAGATGGCTTTAGTAATTAATAACACTTTGTGAAACAATTTAAAAAATATAATTGCCGAAAAAAGGGGCTGTATGGATAAGTGCATCTATTTGGAAGACTGTTCTGTATTAAACGTTCCTGGAGGAACATGCCTGATAGGATCAGCTCTGTGCTCTCCCAGGTGTGATAGGACCAAGAGTGCTGGGTAAAATGGCATGTCTGTTCCATGTTATTTTGCACTGTGCAAAATAATCTTGTATTATGACTGGTATGTAATTATCCCAGTAAATATTCAAG
The DNA here is from genome assembly GCA_035584735.1 of Pseudotriccus pelzelni. NCBI lineage: Eukaryota > Metazoa > Chordata > Aves > Passeriformes > Tyrannidae > Pseudotriccus > Pseudotriccus pelzelni. The sequence continues at coordinate 992,097 of JAWMRA010000113.1, read as the reverse complement.
GGGAAAAATAATGCTGCTTAATCCCTTTCTATTACTGTTAGGGAGGATTGGGATAATAAGAGCATAGATCACAAATGCTACGCCGGAGTTGCTGGCCTACATTTCCAATGGTGAATGGCCAGAAGCAGGCTCCCAGTTTCTGGAACACAGGGTGCATCCCAGAAAGAATGCCTGAGCTGCAATAGGATTTTTGTGATCATGCTGAGCTTTCCCTGGAGACGTTAGATGATTGCATTTTATCTTTGTGATATAAAGTGCTGGCGGCTTGTGCCTTGCTGGCCAGAAAGGAGGATCCACCCTCTTCCCATCCTCTCACCTGCTGCTCGTTCCCCAGTGCCTGCATTGCTTCCCTGTCTGCCTATTGGATTGCCCCTTCATTTCTGCTTTCTTTGAATTACGGTGAGACGTCCTTAAACTTTACTTTTGGTTGGAGTGCAGGGTTTTATGAAAATAATTAATCTCATTGGCCCAAGCAGAGTAAAAGCATTTGCCTGGAATTGACCTGGATTCTTTGTAATGCTGTAAATGAAGTCTTGGATTGTTAATGCTTTCATCAGCAGTGAGTAATTTCATAGATTGGAAAGCTCTTAAACTGCAGCATGGTAATTTTGGTTCCAGAGAATTACTATAGATGACTATAAAAATAGAGTGCATTTTTTTCCCAGTAAAAAAAAAAAAAAAAAAAATTATTAAATAATGATTATTAAGATATAGGTAAAAGCCCCTGCAGGAGTTGTAGGATATTATGTAGTTATTACATCCAAGATACCCTGAAATTCTCTTACTCAAATTGCAGATTGTGTTTTTAGTCCTATTACATTTGCATACTGATGAGAGTTTGTAGTAACTTTTATATTGTGCAAATGCCTCTGTTGTTTAGTACTTGGCTTAAATAATGTGGGGTTTATCATATAAATATACCTTGTTCTCTGCAGAAAAAATTCTGAAACATTTTATTATTCACAAATAGCTTTGAAGAGTGTTCTTTATAATCAATTTATATGCTTTTGATAAAGTAGAATCTCTGGGCTCCACCTTATTTGGACTGAAAATAGTCTGCCTATTTCAGTAACTCAGTGTCCTGAATCTTGCTCAGCAAACACCAGGAAGGACTTTTACCTCTCAATTTGAAAAACTGATCCTGAACCAAGAACTCTCTTGACCCGTGGCTTCATGGCTAGAGGCAGACACAGGATTAGGACTTAAGGGTGGACTGCGTGTGGTACGAGCAGGAGGCCGTATCCTTTCTTTATTGATTAAGTTCCTGACTTAATTCAGTGAAGCTGAATGCAACAGTCCTTGGTGAAACTGTATGTGGCTTATGAATGTGATTTCCCTCACGGTATTCCTGTGGTAGAAGTGGAGAAAACAGGCCCAGTCCTGTTTAACATCTTTATCAGTGATTTAGATGAGGGGATTGAATCCATCATCAGCAAATTCACAGACGACACCAAGCTGGGAGGGAGTGCCAACCCGCTGGAAGGCAGGAGGGCTCTGCAGAGGGACCTGGATAGGCTGGAGAGCTGGGCTGATTGCAACGGGATGAGGTTCA
>JAWMRA010000113.1:911605-985789 GCA_035584735.1 Pseudotriccus pelzelni | reverse complement strand
TTTGTGGGTTAAAACCAATTGTCTGTCTGTATAATCGTACTTATTGTATTATTTTAATAAATTGTTATTCTGACTTACAATCTCTCTTTTGAGTTGAGTTCAATTCCCCTGTTGGTTAACTTTTAAACCAGCACAATACTACAAACAGATCTGCTCTAGAAAAATGTCAGTGCAGGAAAAGACCTCAACGCCAAAGGATATGGTTGCATTGGTGGTCTAGAATTTTGGAATTAGAAGTGCTGGTACCATGGTTGTCGGCAGTGCTTTATGTATTTATGCACACGTACTTATGACTGTGCCTTGGCATTAGTCATTAAAACACACTTGTTTTCCTTGTTTTTCTAATTCTTGATTGTTGGTCTACCCACATGCTGTGTGCCACAAGCATTTGGGAATCTGTTGCACTGTGACCCGGTGTTCCATCACAATTGGTTTGTTTATTTGTAACTGATAAAAATAATTCTTCTGTGGGCATAAGTTTGCTAAAATAGGTAAAAAAGAAGAAGAAGAAAAAAGCCTATGTTGGCCAGAAATAGCTTTCTTGGAAAGTAGAAACTTCCTGTAAATATTTTCTTAGAGCAATGGTCTGAAGATACCTGATAGCATGTCGGATAATATCTCAGAGTGCTAACTTCTTATCCGGGTGTGAGCAACAGAAACCTTACCAGAGATTCAGAATGAATTCCCCTCAGAGACAGAACTGTTAGTTCATTGGTTAAAATTGATAAAGAATTAGGAGATGAATCAATGTTCCTTGAGTTGTTTGAGGGTCTTGAGTGCTTTGAAAATGAGACTATGTAAAAGAGGGAAAGCTACTTAATGTGGAGATAAGTGAAGGAAGTTAGGGATTTTTAAACATAGGATGTAGAAGGACATGCTGTAGGTTTTACACACCACCTTGAAAGTCAAAGGCTTCAAAAACTTTGCGAACAAAGGAAAAGAAAATCCCAGAACTCCTGAGTTTTTACATCCAGTAAACACAAAGAGAACTTGGCTCAATAACAAAACAAAACTCGCCCCAGGCAGTCACAATTCTTAGTCAGTTTTGGGGTCTGTGAACAGCCCACTGCAGTTAATACTAGTTGTGCTAAGGATGCCTGGGAGAGGTTTTCTGGGTAGCAAGTGTGTTAAAATATCTTATTGTTAAAGATCAAGGGAGAGCATTGTGTGTTCCTCTCTGTTTCATTACAGCGTGATTCCAGGCAGTGTTTCTTCAGGAGATGAGGTTAGCCAACTTGTCCTTAAAGGTTTATTCTGTTTACACAGTGGTGGGTGGGAGGACAGGGGTGTGCAAATGGGAGATGCTGCCTTTATCACAACACATCATTACCTGTAATCATGTTCCCCTTAGGAGAGCATTAGTCATGTTATTGAATAATCAGGAGCTACAGGAACTTTGATCCCTTTTCTAGTCTCAAAGCTGAAGAGACAACTAGCCAAAGAAAATCTTTTAAATAAACTATGGTTTTCAACACTGTTGAAAGGAAGGAGTGCTGAATTCCTCTTAAAATTTATAATATGAAGCTGGGCATAAAGTTCTCTGGGCATTCCTGATTGAAATAGTAATTAAAACAATGCACAGTTCATCACCGTTAGCTCATTGATTTTATTCATCAACACTTCGTAGTTGATTTTTATGGAGGGGAAAAAATATCCCTGTGGAATATTTACAGGTTAGAATTGCAGAATTTTTTTGTGATGGACTGAGTCAGAATATTTGGCATGTGTATTTTTGATTAAATTATCTGTGCTCTTGTGTGGGTGCTTGTGTGTCATTGTATCTCTTCAGATGGGGAGCTAAGAGCAGCATTCACCCCATCCTCAATACCGATCCCAAGGGATTTCTTATTTATCAATCTGTCTTGTGTTCAATAGGCGCCAAATACGTGCTGCCCATGTTAATCCTATTTATGTGGTTCTACTTTGTCATTAAAAAAAAGTATGTTTACGTGGGAAATACGAGGAAAGGCCTCAGTCTCTGATTTAGGTCTAGCCCAACCTTGTAGAAAAGAGAGTCTGCTAATAATTCTGGAACGATGATTGACTCAGGCAACAGTTGAATCAGACTGCGGTGAAAGAACACTAATATTCTTCTCAAACTGTTGTCTGACTCCCTCCTGCTTTGGAAAATAACTCCCTGACTGACTGAAGGTGCAGGAAGGGAGAGATGCAAATTAGAGCTATTACCAAAGAGAAGTTGAACTGTAAAAGAAAGTAAGGACTCCCACTACTAAACCATTGTCAATTAGTGTGGTTTAAAGGTGTTATTGAACAACTAGATCACCCTCAGCCTGGGGTTTATGAGCACCTGGTGTTCTACTGGCTGGAATCAGAAAAGGAGGGCAGGAATACTAATGTGTGAGGTGTATTTATCTGTGTGTATGGCTTTCTTTTGTTTCTCCTTTCCTGATTCTATATGTTCTACAGCTGTGCAGTCAGCAGTCTCCATTACAAGGTTAAGGATAATATCAGAGTACTGGCAGGTTCCTTCAGGGCATCAGTTCTGAAACAAGCCTTGGAGAGAGATCCTCTCAACTGCGTCATCCTCCCAGGGCATGTCAATGGTGTTTGTCCCTGCTGCATATTCCAGGTTGGAATCTCTTCCCCAGGGGCTCCCTGTGCTCTGATGGACCCTGGCAGGGTGGGGGCAAAGGGCAGAGCAGCTGAAACTCAAGGCTGGTAGAGGCTGAGGGTGAAACGGTGCAGCCTTGTCTTGTATTCCAGGAGATCATGAACAGGTCATGCAATCACACTGTTGCTGAAGTTTTCCCTTCCCTCTGGGGTTATGAAAGAGAAGACTGTCTGCTGGCTCCTCTAAAACCTCTCTTCTTAGGAGCAGCTTAACAGATATGTCTGCTGTGAACTTTATAGCTGAAACAACTGTTGGTTTTGCTATAACAGCTGAGGGTTTACTTGGTAGATTTGCACAGAATCATAGAATCATTAAGGCCAAAAAATACCCGCAAGATCATCAAGTCCAACCTTTCACCCAATCCTGAAGTGCCAAGTTACTTATTTTTACCTTGTTCATATTTCTGGGGCCTCCAAAACAGTGCCATGTAGCCACAGGTGACACCTTGTAGCTGTGACAATACTGTAAGAGCAAACACAAACACTGTTAATGTGGTGCCTCTCGCACCAGCATACTCGTAAGAATTATCTCCTGTAATTCCTAATGTTCCAGTCCTTCACTTGAAAATACCAAGTCTCGATGAACTTCTCTCCATGTAAAACATCTGCTCTGATCACAGGAATGTTTTGCACTTGTTTTTTTTATGCCAGTGTGGGACTGTCACCCCTGGTGAGCATAATCAAGGATGAGTTTTAGTCCTAATGTATTGGCTGCCTGGCCATTATAAAGGGCAGGGTAACTGGTCTCAAATGAAAGTGACACTCTATGGGGGCAGGGCAGAGATAAAGAAAAGTTGCCTTCTTGTTAGAGACCAGTGCAATTTGTTCAGATTGCTGTTCTCAAAATAAAGAGGTTTTTAATCCTAGCTTTAGGCTGTGTCTCCACTGGGTATCTTGTTAATGTCCCTGATAAGCACAGCAATTAAGATATTTTGTGGTGGTATTTTCCAGCTGAGCTGAATTCTTCTCTGTGGCACCTATTTTGACCAGTAATCCTACTGCTGTTCTCTTAACCAGGTCCATTGAATCCTGCAGCCTACCTGATTCTCTATACATGTTACCTCTGTCTTCTGGAAATTGAGTTCTTTTAGGCCTGGAAAGTTATCTGCTGTTCATAAGCAACATGCATATCTTACTTAGGTGGAGTATACACTGAGTTTCCCTTCAGATGGCCAATGTTTTCTTTATAATAAAGTTCTCTTATTCTTAGCACATTTCTAGGTCAGGAATGCTTAAAATATCTTTGGTCATTAAAACTTGGAGTCAACAGTATAAAACAAAAATAGAGAGACAAAAGAAAAATAAATGGAGCTTACTGCATCCAGATGAAGTATTGTTTTCCAAATATTCCCTGCTGTTTGTGATCATGTACTCTTTGTCTTCCTTTGAAAGACTGTTCTGCTTCGCTACAGCAAAATCCACCCTTGGGTAGACCTTTGTGGTGAGAAAGGTGAGCGTGGAAAGAGCAGAAAATGCACATACTGGCATATAAACTGTCTCAGACTGAGAAAAGTTGTTGGTTGAGAGAGGGAGGCAGAGCTCTGGGTCTTAAAAAGCAAGTGATAACAAAAGCATACTGATAGTTTCTGGCAGTTGTTACTGTCTTGAGTTGTCAGGTTCTCTGTAGTTTCGTGCATATTTAAACTGACACTTGTGAAAAAGTAAATAGAGGCTGGGAGTGAGGCTGGGGACTAATTTCTTGTCCCTGGATGCTTGTTCACACCAAAAGCCTGTGCTAGGAGTGAATCAGGTAGCTATGCAAAGCAGACCTGATAAATAACATTCCAAAAGGTTATTTCTAACCCTGGGGAGGAGAAAGCTCCAGGGAGACCTTGTTGCCACCCTTCAGTATTTAAGAGGGTCTTCCAAGAAAGATGGGGACAGACGTCTTAGTAGGATCTGTTGTGATAGGACAAGGGGTAATGGCTTTAAACTGAAAGGGGATATATTCAGGCTGGATATAAGGAAGACTTTTTTTACAGTGAGGGTGGTGAAAAACTGGAATAGGTTTCTCAGAAAGGTGGTAGATGCCCCGTCCCTGGAAATATTCAGTGTCAGGATGGATGGGTCTCTGAGCAACCTGGCCTAGTTGAAGATATCCCTGCTCACTGTTGGAGGGATTGGGCTAGATGATCTTTAAAGGTTCCTTTCAACAAAACTCTTCCATAATTCTATGATTTTTCCTCTGATTCAGTTTACCAGACTGCTGCCTCAAATTGTTCTGTGGCAGGTCTGTCTTAAACCATGCCTGAATCTGCAGATATTCTAATGCAAAAGAAGGTAGCAAACAAACCTTAGCTCCTGTATATTTTGTTGTTTGTGATAAGAGTTTTCTTAGGAGCAGAAAGGTTGTTTTCTTTTGTCTGCTTATTTCTTTAAGTGCCTTCTGGAACTGTCCCCTGAAAGACTGATCTGTCACTCCCCAGGAAGGAAAGACTGTTTGCTGTTTTTTGAAAAGGTTAAGCTAAGGTTTTCTTTTGCAAGAACCAGGCTATGATGTTGTTTTATTCAAAACTTGTATTTCATCAATGCCTGAAGTTAAACCACCTTCTTTCAAAATGTGAAAAGGCCCGGTCTTGTATCCAAAGGTGCAGGAAGAACTGGTGAGCAAATAGAGATACACAATGACAGCCTGTATTGTTCAGCCTCAAAAAAGCTGGAGAAAGTGAAGTTTTTACAAACCATTTTGTTCTATGCAGGTTCAGCTCACTGGAAACTGAGAGTAGAGTAGAAAGGAGTAGAGAAAACGCTTCCCTTTTTAGTGTCTCAGCCTGGACAAAGAAGGCATGACTCGGTGCCAGAGCTGAAGGGCAGTGGTGGCAGAGGCAGAGATGGTGAGTGACATTCCCATGTTCCCAAGTGATGGATTCCTTTGCAGGCAGGTCGGTGGGATTTTTTCCCTCTGACTTCAGCTGAGGCCAAGCATACAAAAAAGAGAAATGGAGAGTGAAAGAAAAAGCAGGATGATCTGAAAGGTATGGGGAGAGCTGCAAAATAAAGGAAGCACAAGGTAAGAAAAGTGGGAAATGTAATAATAAAACTGTCAGATACAGGAAATACTTACGTGGTGGGGAAGAAAGCAAGAGGTCATGTGCACAGCTGAGTTTGGACAAAATGCTTTACTCATTTCTGACTCCCTTCTCCTGTTGAAACTGTCTGCCAAGACCTACTAGTGATACACCAAGATTGCTCGCCTTTTAGATACTCTCTTTTAAACTGATGTGTCTTCATACGTCACGTGAACAGTACATTCATCTTAAGCCCTTATTGTTTTCTGGTGAAACAAAAAAGGAAAACTGCTAAATTATTGCCAAAAAATCCATTGTATTTGGAAAGGATATTTTTTTTCCCTTCCAGTATTTTCAACTTTTCTAAACCCTAAAACTGTGGAAAATTTCAGAGGGATGTTTTCTCTAAATCTGCTTTAGAGGAGCAACGTTTGGTTGAGTGTAACAAAAATAAATTAATCTGCAAACAGATTCTAATCAAAGGAAAAACTTCACACTGTCCAGTGGCTTTCCTGGAGCCTGCTTTTGTTTTTCAGGTTCATATCTTATCTGCTGCAGTTTTGTTGCTCTTAAGATGAGCGTTGCATTTCAGAACAGGGAGCTGTGTGGGTGTGTGAGTTGTGGAGTCTGCCCTCCTGGCAGCTCTTTACCTAAAAAATCCTTTTTGATTACAGTACCTGTGAACACAGGAATCTGAGAAGATGGCATGTGCTGCTCCACATCAGAATGATTTCTTGGAGCCAGTAGAAATATCCGTGGCAAATCAAATTTACATTCAAGACTCCATTTATAATTGTGGTTATTATTATTTCCTCGTTCTGTGTGTACATACTTCGGATCTACCGAGTGTAAATTTTCCAAACTCGCCAGGTTGCATAAGCCAGAAAAGTAGGAAATAACTCGCAAAAAGAGCTGCTGCCAGATCTTTGAAGCACGTATTGAGTTGTTTGATCCGAAACACAATGTGTAAGAGTTGCTTTGCCAAGTTTTGAAGAGTACAGTATGTGTACATACAGAGTGACGAGGCTGCTGTCAAGTTATTTTCTGTAACCAGAGGGGAAAGACAGAGAAATGTGGGATGGTGTTTATTGCTTAATGACACACATACCACTTTTCAGTTGTTTATATTTTAGCTGTTGTTTCTTCTTTCAAAACTAATAAGACTTGTTAAACATTACAGTGAAAAGTAGCTAGTAAATCTACTTAGATTTCATAACTGCAGTTTGGGCTCTTTGATCTCTGCCAGACTGAAAATTTGGATTGTAAACAAGATTGTTATGAGATCTTTTGCAGCCTGGGTTAGCAGCTAGGAGGACATCTCCGGAGCTACTATAGATGTTGCAAGCATTTTCTGTGTTGATATATGGACTTTTTCAAGTTCTGCAGAGCCCTTCTCTTGGGCAGTTGTACACTTGCAAGACTTTGACCATTTAGATTTGTTTTGCAGGGAGTGTTTTTATAAATGACCCGATGATCAGGCTCACCTCATGCAAAGGAGGCAGCACTTCACTTACCCTGTTAGATGAGATGCAGGTGGTCAGATCTGTGTGTCCAGCTCCTGCTTGTGAACACGCAAACCTGTCTATAAGTCATCTGGGTTTATCTGCCCAAAACAAGTCAGCTTTTTTTTTTTTTTTTTGTGCAGGCCTTTATGACCTGCTTTTGTGTAAATGCATTTGTTTATAAGGTTGTAGTAAGCAACTAGCTAGAAATTCTGAAGAAATCTAAAAATTAAGCTTCTGTGTCTCTGAATTATTTCTTTTGGACTTTTTCTACATGCCTTAGTTGAGCAATCTGTTGCCTGGACTCTATGAATATATATTTTTTCTTTATAAATTGTGCATAAACACAATTGGTGGACTGGGAAGTTTACTCTTTTGAAATGTTAAGCAGCTTGAGGCAGCTTCCAGGTGAATATTTTGGAGGAAATCAAAAGCTTTCTTCTATTCGTCGTTGATGTATCAGCAATGGAGTGTTTTCTGTTTTCACATACAACTTGGGATCAGATTTTTCATTATTAATACTTCTCTTTTCTACGTTAATCTGTAGGTGCTGTGAAAGTACCTCTATGTTGGTAAAACTTTTTAACTTTCATTTCCAAGTCCATTTCATATCAGAATGCTAGAACCTTGGGAAGCTTTGCAGTTGGCAAGAGCATAAATGGGAATCAGGCCCTAAGAACCTCAAAAATTATGACCAAAGCAGAGACATTACAGGAAATGCCTTTTAAATATGAGGTAATATCTTAAAAGCAACACTGCCCAGAATAAATAAAACCAGAACACAAGGCTGTTTGACAGTTTATTGCTTATCTTTGCACATTATCTTTGCTGTGCCTTTGTGGTTTTTTTCTCTCTAAGAACCTGTGTCCAGAACACAAGATTTGTTCCCCTGTCTGAGTGTCTTTGCTGGCACTTGATGTGACTTGATATAAACAATGTGAGTTTGAGTCAAGTGGTTAAATGTTAAAGCAGCTTCCCACATGGGCCAGGGAAAGGGGGGGCACGTTCCCCAGAAATGCTGCATTTAACCACTAATCAAACATTTATGAGTGCTGAAGGAATGACCTGCTAAGGATACAGCTGAACTACATCGTACAGGTTGTATTCCATGGCAGTGAAAAGCTTTATTAATATTTGAAGAATGGCTTTAATTAGTCTGACTGTTGGTAGGTGTGTTCATTTTCTCGATGTACATCTGATATAGCATTTTTCACCAACTTATAATTGGCAGTTTCCCATAGGAAATAATCATTATTGGTATTATAAAAGCACTTTGTATCTATCACATTTGGGAAATGAAAGTTTTGCAAAGGTCAGAATAAAGTGTGCCCCCAATTATGCTAATAACTCATACCACAAATGATCCACTAGAAGGTTTAATAGCTTGGTAGTCCTCTTTAGATTTTCTGAGAACAGGAAGAATTAATATTACATTTTGACACTTTACAGAAAGGTGAAAAAGGAAACCTTGCTTCCCTCTAGTTTTTGAAGCTTGTACCTGAATTCTCTAAGTGGCCTGAGGATCCTGACATGTTGGTGGGTTTCTGCTGTGTTTTTTTAAGGAATTCTTTTTGGAGGCATTGTGTTCTGTTTATTTCACTACAGACTTATCACCTTTTTTTTTTTTTTTTTTTTTTTTGGGAGCCCAGGCTTGTAAAACCAGCATGTTTAGACATTTGGAGTTGCCTGTATGTTTTATTTAAAATTTGACAGTATAGTCTAATAGATTCATTCTTTTGCTCGATTGAATATGCTGAAGTAATTTTAAATAATAGTTTGGTAGAAAATACTAAAAGTTATTAAAAAAACCCTCCTCAACTGAAAATTTAAAAGCAAACTATATTTTAATTTTGCTTTTTACCTGTGTAAAAAAACCCTAAATTTCCTTGTTTCTTTTGAGGGATGTTTCACATCTGCACTGCACTCCAAAGGCTGGAGTAACTAAACCATCCAGAAGTTTTCCAAACACCACAACAAATCCTCAGGATATAATTAATTAGTAATTATTTGATACTGGCTTTTCTCACTTAAGTAACGTGTCCACCAGACTTATTTCCTTTGAGCCAGGAGATCTGTATCGCTTGAAATGGCTCTTCCTTTTGGTAATTTTGAGGTTAAAACATTAGTAAAAGGCTGGATGGAATAATTTACTCCTGAGAGTGATTATCCTGATCTACCCACAGTTACTGTGCATCTCCTGAGTTGTCAAAGAACCCATTAGGAGGGCAGTCTAAAAGCTAACATTTGCAAATGCCTCCAAATTGAATTATAAATGTCTCTGGTAAACAAAATGTTTGCTGCACCGTGTTAGCTCCATTGAGAGGTCTGGCTGTACCAGCTACTTGCTTTTTGTAAGATACTTTGGAGAGATACAGAAGGCAATGAGATAAATAGCTCAAAAATGCACTCCTATTTTTTAAAAGTGTAGAAACATTTTTTATTACTTGCTCTAATTATTCCCCCTCTTTCAGTGAAGTGTTTTCTGTAAGCTTTACTTGAACTGAGATGCAGATGGTTTATCAGTGTTTTTAGAGGAGCTGTAAATTAGGAATATTAACAAGTATGGAAATTGAACCAGAGAGTTGTTAGAAATTTCCCTCCAGGTTTTTTGAGCTGTGTTGGGGAAGCTGCTGGCTCCTGCTCTGCTGCAGGTGTGGTGTTACTTCTTGCAGCCATCAGGGTTACAGCAAGGCCACCTTCATAAAATATCTGTTTCAGGGACATGCCCTTAGAACAATTTCTCAAGAAGCAGTTCTAGCAAGGCCTTTCTCCTGCAAACATTCCTCTGTTAACTGTGTTCTGGTGCAGTTGACCACATGTGTAAATAAAGAGCAGGCTGGGAGCAGGCTGCTGGTAGGCTTAAAGTTGGATCTTGATTATGTCCTCCTGTAACTTGTTTTCTGTTCTGGCATATCTTTATTTTTTTTCATTGTCAGGTTTGATAGATGCTTAATATCCTTCGTTTTACTGGTTTTTTAATGCTCAAGTTCTCTCCTTAGGTGAATTGCTCTTCTTTCTTCAGTACAAAACACCTCAGTTCACTGAAGGGGACATTATCATCTCCAGTCAAGGCAGTCCTGTTTTTACCTAAGAGATTATTTCTGTGCAAAGACATCTAACCTGGAGAGGAAGGGATAAAGGCAGATTTGTCGAACTTACCTGGTAAAACACATGAGTCAGTAAAGGACTGTGTTTTCTGTAGCCCGCCAACAGGCTGCATTGTGCAGTCCAAAACATGTTTTCCAAATCCCAAGTTTTGAGTATGGGGCACGCAACAGGAGGTAAAGCCAGAGTCCAAAAGTAGGTTTATTTAGCATAAGTAATGAAACACATGACAGTATTTACAATTAGTCAGGTGCACTCTCCTGACTTGCTATCATCTTATTAAACATTCAAAATGGTGTGGATTTTATTTCCTGGCTATGTGAACAATTAAATCCTCTGAAATTTTTATGACTGTCCTAATTATTTTTTTTTCCTGTGAAGCTTTGCTAATGCAGGTCTCATCACTGCTCACTCTGCCAGTGAGTCAGGTACGTCTCCTGATGGTACTTGTGCTTTTAGACCAATAGGGACAAAGTGATCCAGTTTTTCCTTCCTTGCAGGTACAATTATGGGTCTCAATATAATAAAAATAAAATGATTGAATATCTACAGAGGTTCATATGGCATATTTTCCATTTATTTTAAGTTTGGAAGCTAAAATATCTTAATTGACAATCCCATAAGGTTTATATTTTATGAGCTCTCTTTTCTCTCTGAGGTTCTGCACTTTCAGGGTATTGCTAATTCTGTAAATTTAGCTATCAGAGTATTGTGATTTAAGGCCAAATCCTTCTCATAGTTGAAAGAAAAAATTCAATGGTTTTATTGGAGTAGAATGAGATTTGAGGTGCAGAGCTTGAATAGTTTTTAATTATTCTAATCCCTGGACAGCTTTCCAGCCAGGACGCTTTTCAGGCATTAATAACTTTTTGTATCAGTTGACTTTCCCCTGATGTAAAAATCTAAAGATCTCTAATTCACGATTTTGCTATATAGCTTGCTAAAATCAGAGGGATCAGTTTTTCTAGTTGCATTAATGGGCTTTAAGAGAGAAGCCCTACAGATTTTAGGTTTTGTGGAGTTTTTTAGTTTGTTGAGGGTTTTTAACCCTTCTCCGTCACGTTTCGCTTCCATTTATTAACTCTGTTGGTAAAACTGTTGGTATGTTCAGGCCTTTTCACAAAGCCTTGCAGCTCCTGTGGCAGGTTGTGTGGTCTGCACAGCTGTTGGTAACACTGGTGTTGTGGTGGTTGTTTTGCAAGCAATACTTTACTTTGGTGCTCGAGTGCCTCATATACATTGCACTACAATTAAAACAAGGAAAGCAGAGCACCAGCAGAGTGTTCTGGTGTGACGATGTGTCAGTGACAATGATGATTTTTACGTGCTGACCAATAAGTTAATTCTTTAAGCAGGCAAGAGATGGAGTTCCCACTCTGGTTGTACTGAGCATTTTCAAAAAATGGCAAAGTTTTATTTATCCATCAGCAAGCAAATATGACAAAAAATTGTGAGCAGAAGAGCAATGGGTCAAGGCTTTGTGTGACTCTAACATGACAAATTTAACATTTCCATTTCTTGAAAGACATCAAGAAAAGTGTCTCAGGATCTTATTTTGAGTTTAGTATGGCTGCGGCTAATCTTGCAGTTATTTTCTCCATTTGGTTTGGATGAGAAACAATATCTTGTTATAATCAGGTTTTGTTTAAGAGCACTCTGAATTTGCCCTGTGACAGAAAACACTAAAAACTGAGGAAGCTGTGTTAGGTCCTTTTGTTAGGTGGAGAAGGAGATTTTGTTCTTTCCCTGCGTGTGCAGAAGGACAAAAAGGAGTTCCTCCCCTGTGGCTTCTCTATATGTGGTTCTAATACCAAAGCTAAGAAAGTTAAAAATTTCTACATGCTGTTGAACTAGGCAAATATGTGGTCACTTCTTTTTTACCCTCTTCTGCTGTTAGGATCAGATGTGGGGTAAAAAGCCAAGTAGCATATTTATTTGCTACTGTGGCAACAGATGAAATTCCTGATCTTCTTTTAACATGAATGGGAACATTGCTCTTCTAGTTTGGGATGCCAAGAATTCACCAGCTGTGCCTACGGAGCTGCAGAAAATAAAACTAATGAAAAGCTCATTCTAGGTTGCCATTAGGCTGCTGCTGCTGGAACTGGTTCTTGGCCTTGTTGTGGAGAACGTGCTTTTCATCACGAGTGGGTTCTTCTTGCTTTTACTGACCACGTGCAACCCACTGCTGCTGCATGAGAGTTGTTCAGCCCTTTTGCAGTGCAGTGTTTCCCCACAGTGTATGAATTTGCTGTCTGAATTATGAGAAACGTTGCAGGCAGCTCCCCAGGGGTTCAGTGAATTAAAGCATTGTTGCAGAATTGCTGAAGGACAGGGTGGGTAAACATTTTTTGGAGTCGAGGGGGTAGATGTGTTGGACCACTGTTCAGAACTAAATTAAAGGTCAGCAAAACACAGAATTCCCTCAGAAGTCTGCAGCATCACATGTGTTTGAATTTGGTTTTGTTTCTGCAGACGTTCCGCACCCAGAATAGTAGCAATGAAACAGGGTTTGCCATGTCAGCTAAATGGTGTAAACGAGAAAGCTGAGTATCTGATGGCCCTTTATTTTTGTGCTTATATTAAACATACAAGTGGTTATAATGTACAGTCTAACCATGGCATATACCATTTTGTACAGAGGAGGAAAATATCACTTTTAATTATTTTTTTTTCTGTTAATGATTCATCTTTCCTAAAAATAACTCAAACCAGAGCACATCAGACAAACCTAAAACTGAGAGCTTTTAATCTGAGCTGGTAGTCTCAAGTCCAGTTTCTGTCTGGCAGGTAGGTCCATATCTATAAATATATACATATGAGTATGACAGGTAAGGGCTGAAAGTTACACTTGAGCATCTTCATTGATAGGAGGAATAAATGATGGTCTGCAAAGATATTCTATATGTATATGTGAAGAGAGCTGTTATACGAGGAAAAAGACAAGTATTGGTTCTCTTTTGTCTGTGCACAGTTCCTGCAGCCTTTGGGTGATGATAAAAATAAGAACAACAAACACCAAGTGGAGAATATCACCTCTTTCTTCTTTCCTCAGTCTCCTCTTTCTTCTTCAGCAGCATCAAAGAATAGGATATGCTCTGTTCACAGAGGCTCCTTGGATGATGTGAGGTGGAAGGATATTTAGTAATCAAAGAGGAAAAGCTGAAAAGATTTATTTCAAATAATCTTTGGCTAATATGCAAGACAGTATGTAGTGCAAGCTTAGCTAACAGAAGGAGCTGCAGTTGGTCAGTTATCAGCATGAAGGGAGTTTGACTAAGTGACTTATTGTTTCCAGAGTAGTTCAGTAGTTCCAAGGTATGATTTCTAAAATGGCTTATTTTGACATCACTCAAAGTTCCCCCTCATAATGCAGGAGAAGACAAAAGCCTCTTGGAGGCTGGCCGTAAGCTTTGTTAGACACGTTTAGTTTAGAAAGGAAAGTAAATTTGTGTGACACTATAAAAATCAACTTTGTGTCCTGTGAGCAATTCCCTATTTGGTGTGTATGGAAAATTCTTAGCCAGTGGCAGGTAAGGTCAACATGAACACAGGCCAATCCCTAAATAATTTAATATTGATATGGTGTTTAGTTTTGTACTAAAAAATAAACAGGGACATTCCTTTCTTTGTTTACATAAAGATTTAGGAATAGTTATATTGCCCTCCATTCTTCTAGGTTTTATTAGAAAAGACGTTGAAGACAAATAGAACAGTGACAAAGCTAATAATAGGTCTTTTATGGAATGGGGCTTATTTTGCCAAACTGGAGCATTTTTACATCCTTGTGCTTTTAGGTTGACTTCTTTATGAAAGTGGAAAAAGGACGATATGGGGATTTTTATTTAGATTTTGTTTTGTCTGTGCAGATTCAGAGCTGCTTATTGTTTTCTTTGAGCTTCATGAGTACTTTTTATTGTATTTTTGTATTAATTTTGGGGGGGGGAGGGGAGTTGAAATAACCTCCTGCCTCTGCTTTGTTTTAGTCATGAAGCATCTCTAGAGCTGTTCTGTCCAGCTTGCATATTTACTTTCTTGGTGGCTGTGCTTGACTGTGTGTGAGTGTTTACCTGCAGCTGAAGTTCCCAGGTGTGCAAACGGACTTGGCTTTCCTATAAATTACTAAACAAACTTTGGGAGCCACAGGAGCTGGGAATGGGGTACATTTGTGCATGTTACTTTATCCTGCAGTTTGCTTCATATCCGCACTTAGATGATGCTCACGTTGCCATGTACGAGGTATTTCATACACAGGTATTTGCCTAAGTAATTTTAAGGACAAAGTACTTCCAAGTGCAGAATGGCAGCTCTTATCTTGAAAGTCCCCGCAGTGCTTGTGGCACAATAGGAACATGGAGCTGGGTATAAATAATTGAATGTCAGCAATTAGAACTGTTGTTAAAATAGGAAGCTGCTCTGACTGTATTTTCTGCTCGTTGTCTGTGTTCTGGCATTTCTTCCTATGAGTGGTGTGAGTGGCTGACAGCTGAAAGCTAAATATCTCTTGCTTCCCTTTGGTGTAATAATTTGTCTCACACAGTACTGGCATCCCACAAATGACAACTGCCATAGGTGGGAATAGTCTGCAGCAACGCTCTGGTGCTCCTGCCAGAGCTGAAGTGGGAATGGCAAAATATTGGGATTTCGTGGGTGCAGTGGGGAAACGCCTCTGTGCTGTGGGCAGGCATGGAAGGGCCATTCTGACAGAGTGTTTTTTGGGGCAGGTCTGGGCAGTGAGAGGTATTAAAGCAGTGCTGTCTCAGGATTGCTGCTGCTTCCTCTCTGCGGGAGAGGGAGAAAACAGGGACGAGTACGATCCGGCTTGTGTGACACTGGGTGTTCAGTGGTCATCCTCTACCCCCCCAGCAGCTGCCTGACAGCTTCCCTAATTTTATATGGATTTTGCCCATAGTGCAAAAGCACAAGCACCACTACATCCATCCCCAGCCAGCACAGCTGTTTGGAAATCCCGACAGCTGGCAGCTCCATCTCCACTGCAGCGTGGTTCTGGTTTTCCTCCCTCTCATTCCCTGATGAAGGAGGGATTCACCTTTTCAAATACAGAGCAATAACCTTCTTCTCCCTCCTCCACTCCTCTCAATTATCAGGTGTGCACTATATCTAATTTTAAATTAACTTGTCACCCTACATCCCATCTGTAGGGGTTTACAATTTTAAACCAATTGCCTTTGAGGTGACTTTATATACTGTTCCATTAACATATACATATCAATTCTAGGGCACTTACAGACTACAGAATAAAATCCCCTCTTGAGCAACTCAGTCTTCAGGGAAAAGAATTCATTTGCATTTGATTTGCTGTGGAATGAGAGCTGTGATGTGTCCAAACCTAACATTGAGTGGGGCTGTTGAATGACTTAAATAGTTGTTTTAATACAAGGCATTTTAGTGCAGTTTTAGTCTAGATACTAAATGTAAAATAGACTTTTTCTTCTCTTAGTGGTGTTCCATTATCCATGGATGTTTTAGTACAAGTGAAACTACACTTGCCTTAATATGTGAATATGTGCATGAGCACCCAAGGTATTGACTTATTGAAAGCATTTTAATGTTAAACCTAATTTTACAAAACTAAAATTATGGGATCTTAGATTGTACATGAGACTGTTAAATCCCTAGATTTTTTGCTGCTTTAGATGGCATTGTTATCAGTGACATGATACAAAGCAAGGCACTGCAGAGAGGGCAATATTCCTGCTCAGTTTTTGGTCCAGAGGCTGCAGTCACCTGGGGCAAGAAGGAGCTTTCCATGGCTGGCAAGAGCCCTGTTTAATTTTACAGTGGAATCCATAGTTCTTTATGCTGAGGAAAAACAGCATTAGCATTGTGAAACAGAAAAGTTGCTTTCCTTTGGAGAAGAGATTTTTCTTCCCCTTTCATGCTGCTAGAGCCGTGTCCCTGCCAGCAAAGATGAAGCGATTTGGATTTCCAGAGGTTATGACATAACCGATGGTTTCTTTTAAAGCAAAAAGAGAGAGCCTCCCTTGCACTTCCGTGACAGAAGAACTGAGACGAATAACCTGGGTACCAAAAATCAGCCCATCCCCATTAGCCTGCGGGCAGCTGACGTTGGCTGTTAAAGAAAAGGCAGGTTAGTGCCGAAGGGTCACTTGGAAACAGCAGCCTGGGTGTCAGGAACTGCAACAAGGGCGAAGAGAAGGTGCTTGTGAAGGCAGGCAGCGAAGAGATGGAAGCGTTTGGCGGAGCTGTGGTGGAGAGGCAGGGGAGCATGTTGTCAAATACCTGCATATTTGGGGAACAAGAAGACTGGGGCTTATTTACCCCAAAAGAGCAATAAGGAGATGTGGATTCAAGATTGCAGATAAGCCACTAATTGTAGGGGTTTGAGTTTCAGGCTTGCCAACAGAGCATTCTGGGAAATGAAGTCTCAGGGGCTCCGAGACACATGTGCAGTGGGAGTCCTCTCCAGGGTTGGTCAAGAAAGTCACATGTTATGCCGTGTTTACTATTTGAAACCAATATTTAAACCGTTGTTATCTCTCAGTAAAGCCAGTTCATTTATGCGCCACACTGGTGTCTGTCTGGTTCGCACGGACCCATTATTTATTCATTTATTATATTAATAATATTGCTATAACTAATTTGAAGGTATTTTTCAGGAATTTGTTAGATAATTTTCAGGAATTTATTATGCAGGCCTTGTTTTCAAAGACAAGCACACAGAAATGCCATATCTTGTGATCAAAGGGAGTCAAAGTGCAGTGAAATGTCAGGTTGTTGTCTCTAAAGAAAGCTTTCCCTCTAAGGAGAGAATGTGCCTCTAACTGAGGACTGGAAGGCGGACAGACCCTGCAGTGTGCCCAGAGGCAAACTTTGCAGGATAAACTCAGGGAGGCTCTTCAGTGACAGTGGAATCAATGTTTTCCCCATCTGTGCTGTGAGAGCTGCAGCGCAGACCTGGTTTTATTTTGGGGAGGGGTAAAAAGACAACCAAGTGGTAGCAGAAAAGAACAGAACACAGGCAGAGGAAAAAAAGCCGAGCCATTTCATAACTCAAACCTTTTTTTTTCCTTTTTTTCTCATTTTTTTCAATCCAACAGCTCTGCACAGTTGCCTGTGGAAGGGCAGCTGGGTGAGGATCCAGTCAAACTTTGGCTCATGGTTCAGCTCCCCTCCTTGCTGCTTCCTACCTGACTGCTGAGCTGCAGTCACTAAGGCTTTGTCTAAAAATCCTTCCTCATGCTATTTCTTTGCATGTGACTTAAGGAGAGTGAAATCTCCAGCCGCACAAATGTACTGCAGATTAATGCTGTGTGCACAGTAAAGGCTAGTCAGTGAGAGAGAAGCCTCACATTCATGGTATTTACTTATTTTTAAGTAAATGCATCTGTTGGGCTGACATTCACCTCTGTGCTGTGTGTATACAACAGAAATGCCAGCTCTCTCATGGCACAAGTACCTGTAATACTTTAATAAAAAAACCCCAAAGCAACAAAAGGTTCCAGTGCAGATGTTGCTGCAACTTTATTTTTTACCCCTGATGTCACTCTATCTCATACAAACTTTCTTTAACAATGAACCATGTAGAAAAAAAAGATTCTAAAAAGGAAATACCTCCCCTTGCTTTGATTTCCAGCCTCCTTGCCCAAAGTTTGATTCTAGAAGACAGAAGGAAAAAAAAAATACAAAAAAATTTATTCTATCTATCTGTATCTTCTCTGTGTATATCTTACCTGCAAATAGCACCTATCCATATGGATATATCAAAATGTGTAACAGTGAATAGCACTTATATTCAAAAATATTTACCAAATAGAAATATAAAAAAAATGATATGTGTGTGAAGAGATTTAAAAAGAAATATTACAAATGGGGCTTGCTTATATAGAGCAAGCACATAACTTGAATACAGGAAAATCCATATTTAGGCAGGAGCGAACAAAACAGAAAAAAAAAATCCAACAAAATAAGTAGCTGTTCCATTTTAGAACAAAAGCAGTCTGAGGAGAATGTAATGCAAATAATTCCAATGTTTATTTTTAGTAGTTTCAAGACCAAGTTCTCTCCATGGGTGCTCAGGCACTGGGATGAGCTCTCACTTGTGGTGGCTTTTGAATCCAGCCCCTCTGGGAGCTGCAAGGACTTTGCCTGTCCCACCCTGAGAGGGGCTGCTGGAAGAGGACACTGAGCAGGTTTGCTTCCATGGAAAGCCCCTCGGGCACGTGAAAAGTGGGCTTTGAGGGAAAACTTACTGGCATTGGCTTTTTTCTATGAAACACTTGGATTCTTCGGGAGTTGTCACGTTGGAAGAGTGGCCTGGATAGAACACTCTGTGTGGTTTCCATTTGGAGCCTCACTGGCTGGGTGGGCTGAGTGGGACATGAGCTAGTGATGGTTTTCCTCAGCTTCTGGAAAACTGCAAAACCTAGAAAGCCAGGAGTGCTTCAGACCCAACTGCTGAAACCTTTTATTTCCCCCTTAGTGTAACATTTGGCCAGTTGTAAGTCACCTTCCAACTGGCAGATTTCAGCTTTGCCCTTTATATTTATCAGCAGGCGACCACAAAACAAACAGTGGTGTTTTTCTTTCTTCCCCCAGTTTGCTTTGTGTGTTAGACAGTGCTCTGTAAATTATAGTTCCACTTTTTCTCTTGAATAGTCACTCAGGTGTGTTCCCATTTCACTTGTTCTGGAGATCTGTTTAAAGGTTACGCAGTCCTAGGAGAGAGAAGTATGTTTTAAAAAAAAAAAAAAAGAAACAACAAAATTAAGTGAATTGTTGGGGGAGAGCACAGTAAAAAGAAGCTTCTTGGATTTGTTTTGTTACTGTGCTTGCTTTCAGATCGGTACTATTCTTGTTTCTGACATTTTGTCCATGTCACTCACAGCTTCATGAAAAAAAAGTTGTAATGAAAACAACATTTACTTTGTGCCGTGTCTAAATGTAGGAAAATGACTCCTTACTGGAACAGCGGCTTGGATGGAAGTTGAAGACTGCAGTTATTGAGGGGCAAGGTTAATTGAATTGGCTCTTAGAAACACTGTGTCCTGCTATCTTAGTGTGGTGCATTTTTTCATGTCCTATTTTAAGAGCTTGCAGCTTTTATCTCTTCATGTTTTTCCCCTTCCTCTTCTGTCGGGGTATGAAAATGAGAAAACAATTGACTTCACCAGTTTTGTCTGTGGATACCTCTTTGGCAGCAAAGGGACAACAAAAGGCTGGGACGGAGTCCTGTTGCCTGGGGGAAATGCAAGACATTTACATAGAGGTGGGGTTTCCCAGGTACCAGAAGATGCCCTGGGAGGTGGCAAAAGAGCTTAGTGCAAGGAGCTGGGAATGCTGTGTATTGTGCATGGATCAAACACCTTCCCCCTCTTGCTCCCAACCTAAAATGTCACAGTTGTTCCTGCGTTCCAGTCGGGCTCTGCCCTAAGTCCAACTCATGATACATTTGTATTTGTAAGCAGTGAGTTTTCCTGTTTATAAACATAGCTGAAACCTATAGAAAGAGGAGAAAAGAGATATGGGAGGAATATTCCAGCACAGGAAGATGTTTGGAAGTGTTGCAGCCACGGAACAACTCACTGCTGGTGCTGCCATCCAGCTCCCTGTAAGGAATACTTTTGATTTTTCACTCTTCCAGTGATACAGTGCAGGCTTTAAAGGATAGGTTTTTTTGTTCGTGACCTGTAATATTTTTTTTTTTTGCTATAAACTCAAAGATTAATATTGGTTTATTATGTTTTTTCTTCCCGTATTAGTAGTTTAAATTTTGGAAAATTGGGAGGGCATGGAAGTTTGCCAGTGTTAATGAGATACAGTTTTCTATTTTAGTTTGGGAACTTAGCAAAAAGCAATTAATGGAAAAATTGTGTTTTATGAGTATGAGTTTTCTGCATTATTTAGATTCTGTTTCATACTGTGCAGCTCAAGTAAGGGCTCAGATAACAGAAATATCAGTAGGTTTATGGTGGAGAAAATGCTTCTTTTAAACATATAAATGTGTATAAAAAATGAAAGCACAGGTTTCTGAGACATGCTTAATATGTATTGGACAATCAGATAAGTTTAACATTTTACTGATTTGTTTGCTTTAGTTGGGATTGTGTAAGATTTCTCTGTACTAACCGGTTTCTCTTAGAAACATCAGTTCCTTTCATGCTTCCTGAATAAAAATAAAAGAATTACCTTCCTTTCTGATAACATTCCGATCAGTGATTATCTTTTTATTTGTTCAATGTAGTAATATACTCATACAACACCTCTGCTGTCAGTTTAGGGTTCAAAAGAGAACAGATTTCAAGGTTTATGACAGGTATGTGCAGATGTGTAGTTTCTCCTCTTGTAAACTCTGATTGTGCTGCAGCACAAATGCTTTATGAATATTTATTAGGGCATTGTTCGAGCTTGCCCAGCCATATTCCCAGACTTTGTTTATTTGGAGGCTATAGGAAAAGAGGACAAAAAGATCTCTCTCAGTGCATTTCCACATTATTAGTGGAGTTACTTCAGCTCAAGTTGATGAATGTTTAGTTTTCAGCTCTTGGAGACAAGGCTTGTTTTTCCTAGATAAGCATTCACAGTAGTTTATTGTTTCTTAAAAACAAATAAATATTAATTAATCTCAGCAACAGCAAAACCTGAAGTATTTTATTCCCCTCAGAAGTTTTAAAATAGGCCTCTAAAAGTATTTTATTGAATGGATGATTTTGTAGGGAGGGAATTTGATTTGTTGGATGTCATGCAGTGTTATTTGTGGGACTGTTTTCATCAGTGGCAGTGTGAATTACTCCTTTCCTGAATCTATTTCTGCTGGATCAGAATTTAATAGGCTCAATGTGTGGAAAACTGTTGTCAGTCTCACTTTTGTGACTTCCATGGGCTTTGTTAAGGAGCCTGTGCTTATGGAAATAGAGATAAACCTTCTGTTAGTCCACAAGGAACATTTGGGAAAGGGAGGAGTACGTAATAATTTTCATCTGTTCTTGTTACTCTGAGCTAAAAAAAATGTAGAGTAGCTTTGATAAAGCTTTTAACTCGTGCTGCGGACTATATTTTTTAGATTCCTTTTGTTTTCTGTTGCAGGTGTGATATTATCCCACTCTGTCCTTTACTGTAGGCTTGACTTTCCTGCCCTTTTCCATAGGGTGGGCTATTCAGCTGTCTTCTTTGGAATGCCCTTGCTGCTAAGAACATGTCTCAGGGATAATGTTTGTTCATGTGAACTCCCTGGGACATAAGCATCTGAAGTCTGTCCTTTTTCCCTTGCCTTTACTCCACTGGGTGCAGGTGTTTTGCTTTTTAATGTAAAATTAAATATGTGATGGATTAATTTTCTTTACCCTTCCCTCATCCTGGAGCAAAGGGATGAACTGGTTTTGTGTTTTGGTTTGATTTTGTTCTTTAAACTTTGATTCTTATAATTCAAATTCCACCTCCTGTTTTAAAAATAATGCTACTTGCATATGGAAAATCAGTGATAATCTGATAGCATAGTTCATATCAGTAAGAAATAGGAAAAGAAGGTGTTTGTTGGTGAAACTGTAGTTGCTGTCATATTCCCCAGCAATGGCAACAGCCACTGAAGAACTGGCACAGTCTTTGCTGGGAAGCTCAGGCAAATTCCAACAAAAGGCTTTTCCAGAGGCAGAGAGTGTTTTTTCTGTGGTTCCAGCCATTCAGCTGTTCCATCTCAGTGATTAACTCAGTTCAGTCACTGCTGAGGAAGCTGATTGAGAACTGTTTCACCTTTGTAATTCCTCTGCACGAAAGGGAGGTGTTAGAAGAGAGCTGTACCTCTGAAGTTTTGGAGGGCATGGTAAGCAAAGCCATCTTGTTCTGTTCCTTCCCTTCAAATAGTACCTTTTCTTTTAGTGAAACCAGCTACATCTGAAGTGTGGACTAAAACATCTGCTGCAAATGCAGATCTACTCAAATCAGTAGTTCCTGCTGCCTCCCTCAAAATAGTGATGAAAAACCATTCAGTTCTGCACTTTGCCTTGGGGTTTATTTTATTTTATATTTTATTTTTATTTTTAGGAAAAGGGCCTCAGTTTGCTTGGCTGATTTTTAACACACTTCCGAAGATCAGCCTTTCCCAGGTCCTGCTCATGCACTCTGATACATGGGATGTATTTATTTATGGGTCTGCCCATGAGGAGAAAGCTCTGTGCAAATCCCAGGCAAACTTGCTTTTGGAAATCCAACTGTCTTGGGTGTCAGGACAGCAGCTGTGCAATAGGACCAGCAGAAGGCAGTTTTGGAATACTTTCCTGGAGAGTCTCACTCCTGTGAAAAGGCAGGTTCCTTCAGCTATTTTGTGTGTATTTAGTGGCAGGAACACTTGAGGAAATACTGTATGACCTGTGTCTCACCTGCATGAGAACACTGTACTGTTCTCTTATTATTTCTAATATAGTTGCAAGTCCATGAATGCTCACACTGGGCTGCTGCCATACTCAAGTAGGTAATTTCTTACACCTAAACTGCTTAACAGCCCTTTTAGGGTCGAATCATGTACCTTGATGTAATGCAAAATTAAGGCCTTCTTGGTTTCAAGTCTTACTAATTAACTATTTGCATAATGAGAAATATATTCTTTAATAGCTGTACTTTTTCCTCCCCTTGCTAAATGAAGATGTTAGCCACATCTCCAGATGCCACTAACTTGGATAAAATTTCTAGCTTTCATCAGACATGCATCCATTCCTTCCCCTTTTCATACTTACCAGGGAAGATATTTATGCTAACTGCGCTCTCATATAATTACATTTTCCTGGTATTCACTGGGTAACAACAGCTGCCAGTGTTCTGATCACTTATAGTCATAAAATGTTCCACATGAGTTAATTTGTGCAGTTCACTTAGGTGGTGGTTTTGAAGTACTTCTAAGACCTTATACTGTGTTTGCTGCTTTTGTTTTCATTTGACTTTAGAAATCGTCTTTCCATCTCTGCTTCTCTTGAATTGAAGAATTCCTCATTAAGTGAACATAATAATAAGCATTTTAAAAGAGCCCTAATCCTCTGCTCTCCTGAGCCTTCAGTATTTCTCTACCCACATTTTCTAACTGAGTGTTTAGAAGACAGCAGTGTGGCTGATCCCAAGCTTTCTGTGATGAGTGACATTCTCAAGTGCTTCATTGCTGCACTGATTGTGTTTTGTAGTGTATTTGCCCTCTGGCAAAATGCAGTATTTCTAATGATTTTGTAATTTATTACTTTGGGGAAATGAGGTGAATTTTTGATAGAACAAGTTAATTAACATGCATAAACGAAAGCTTCACAACATTTTTCTTTGGGTGCAGAGGAAGTTCAGAAGTTATTTCATTTCATAGAGTGAAATCCACACCATGCAGTGGGGGTTTCTAGATGTTGTTAAGATTCCTTTCAGTTGAAGTAGCACCTTTTAAACTGAGATTTCTACAATTTTAAACCCCAAAGCAACCCTAAAACAACAAAAGCTGCGAGAGAGAAAATGTTTGCAGAAGAAGGTATAAAACTAAAAGTTAGTGCGTGGCTGAATTAAGGAGAAATAAAATACTAGGTTGCCCTGTAGAAGAAAGGGCACATAAATGGCAATATTTACACGCCCAGAGAAGTGTAGATACAGTATTAGGAGATAATGTTGCCTGCTCTAAGGTAGGATTTATCTTGCCTAGATTGGCTGCCCAGAACTGGGCACACATTTAAGCCGTTGTTTTGTCTCCTCAAATCACAGGAGGGAATAAAGGTGTCTTTGGGAGAATGATTCATCTGCCTTGTTTTGGACAAATATCCTAGGATGGTATGATTTGTCCTCTGGAGGTGCGTAACCTTTTGCCTTGATTAGAGGGAGCTAGACAGGATAACTTAGCTTGGGCCCCGATCGGGGAGAGAGATTTTAAAGTCATGGCCAAGCCTCTCATTTTCTTTGTAAAGCCAATTCTGCAGTGGAGGTGATTTGAATTTCTTGGTTTTTACAGTTACCACATGCGCTGTTGTGCATGGCTTGTACAGAATCATTTTTTCTCACGTGTTACTGTTTTAGTTCATGCAGTTGCTTTTTCAATTCTCAGGTGTGCTAAAAATAGTACCTATGTTGAAGTGATACAGTGTATAATCTGTTACTGAATTTTGTTCAGCGTTATATAAATTAACACTTACTGGTTTATATGATTAACAAAGGGAAATAGTAGGTATTTATTTTAATCCTAGAATAGCTGTAAAAGACTGTATTTGGTTGGGTTTTTTTCCCAGACAAGTAGGTAAAACCTTAACTGCAAACCATACTAACACAGCTTTGTTCCCTAATGACAGTGTCTGCAAAAGCATCCATTTGGTCTTTATCCTCACATATCGAAATATCATCTGAAAGACTTGCCTATGGCCTACTGTAACAATAAAGGGGGGGATCTCTGTCATGTTCACAATGGATTAAGAATTTGATCTCACTTTTTTTTGACGAGAAAGGTTGTGATTACTCAGATGGAACAGAAAGTCATTCTAAAGGTTACAGAACAAGAACCAACTTGCAGCAATGACACAATAGTCTGTTTGGCCTTTATATAGTTTGTAATTGTGCACTGGTTATTGACCTTTGCAGATTAAATTTTATTTTAGGTCTCAAAAATTAATACCTTCTTTTTATTATACAAAACTCTCATAAATGGAAGACAGCACAAATGTTATGCCTCTCACAGTTTGCTGCTCCTGCAGGAAGTTTTCCTTTGCTTTCCTTCCATCCTGCTGTTCTCCAGGCAGCTGTCGAGTTTTACTGTGCTGGACCCGCTGAAGCATTTCAGCCTTGGGTGACTGGGAGGGGACATCAGTTCTGCTCCACTCCTGAGTGCTGCTCTATGTTCAGGCTACACAGCCCCTTCATTTCTATCCCATCTTACCCCCCTGTGGCCAGACCTGCCTCACCCCTCCTTTCTAGGGTCCCACACTGGAACAGGAGCAGGAAGAGCTGGGTTTGTTCAACCCATCCTCCCACTCGCATCATTGTGAAGAGCCTGGTCCATTTCCTGCGTCATACCACCATAGGTACTGGTGGAGCAGCTGTTGGCTGTCTCCCCAAAACCCTCCTTTCTCCGAGGCAAACAGGCGCTGTCCTGCACTCTCTGCCCACAGGGTTGTCCCTGGCAGTCCTGTGGCCTCTGCTGGACTTGCTCTTTCTTCCTCGTATGCTCTTCCAGATGTGGTGTGACAAGCGCCGAGCAGGAGCAGTCAGTCACCTCCCTTGCCCTTTCAGCTGTGCCCAGGCTGCTGTGGATGCTCTCTCCTGCCACAACACGCTCCTGGCTCGTGCTCAGCTCCCTGTTTGCTGCCAGGACCCTCGATCTTCTCTGCGGAACTGCTGAGCCCAAGCGACGGTTGTTTACCCACCTAATTGCCCGCCTCTCCAGACTGTAACATCCCACCTGGGATACAAGGAGTAGGCCAGCCTGTTCATTAGCTCCCAGATTTTCATTTGTTTTCTCATACTGGCATTAAATCTGTGAAAGCCTTCTTGTCTGACAGTGAAACCCCAGTCTTGCTTATTCATCACTGCATTATAAACGACTGAAGTAAACCCCAGTTACAGGTGGTTTGCTGATATTTGTGCAGTCTCCTCCCATGAGAACACGGCACAAGTGTGTCCTTTCCAAGCCTATATCCACAACCTGCTGCAGAAACAGGATTTTTATCTTGCTCCTCTGACAACGACAGATCAAAACTTTGCTTCTCAGCAAGAAGATTAGTCTCGGTGTATGTCGATCGTCACACTCCTGTGCAAGAGAAAAGTGAAATCAATGAGGATCCATATAAATTTTGGTGATTCTGACTTGGTTTCTTAAAAGTGATTTTAAAACTAACTAGTTTTTCATTCTTTTGTATTTGAGATTTGAAGTGGAAAAGCAGTTATTTGCATATTGAGAGGGTGCAGCATTTAATATAAATGGAAAGGAATGAATTGCTGATGATCACAGCTAGCATTTTTAGTTGTATTTTTGTGTGGAAGGCAGACTGCACTCATAACAAAAAAGCTGAACTGAAAGTACTTTGCTTTCTCCTGCAATATAATGCTGAATAATAAGATCAGCTGTTTTTTTTGTCTAACTTTCTCATTTGGTTTTCTGACACTTGAGAGACGCTATCAGAACTGGGAGAATTTATTAAATAGAGCTTTCTGCACTGAGGTTTTTAGTGCAGGGCTGAACATCCATACTGGCATAATCCAGAAGGGAGTATCTAGATGAGATTGTACAATGGCATGATTGCAGTAGCTCAGCATAAAGCCACTGTTTTGTGAAATCAGAATAAATAAGGGCTGTATCATTTCCATGTGATAATATGGTCCCAAGGGTTGATTAGAGGTACTGTGGGAGCAGCCCCACCTTCCCATCTATTACCAGAAGCCCTTTTTGGAGGGGAAAGATGTCAATCCCAAAAGAAAAGTGCTTGTTATGCAACCACCTGTGCCTCCTGCTCAGAGCTGAATTCTCTTATGTTAGCACTGTTAGCCCCTTTCACCAAGAGGCTAAAACATTTTGAGTCCTCTACTTGCATTTACGGGTATTTATCCACTCTATTTTTTAGGCTATTTCAGAAGTATTTTTAAAGATTTTGTCCAGTGCTTAATACAAGAATATTCCTGTTAGACTTAGTGGAGCATTTAGATAAGGAATACTTTAGCTGGCTGAGAAAAGTCAAATAGATGCCTTTGTCACAGAACCTGAGATAATTTAAGTAATTTGCACTGCGTTTTTTACGTTTGTGTGCAATGGCCCCACAGGTTTTACATACATATCATAGTTGGCTTTAGTTAACAGGAATGCCTAAGGGTTACAAGTTACAAGGATCTGTGTTATGGATGATAGTTAAGATAGTGACTTGCAGCTGAGGAAGCTGAAGTCCTTTGTGTGCAATAATTAATTACACCTCACAACAGTCCCGTGAGGTGGCATTATCCCCTGTTTTACAGGCACTGGAACACAAAGGCTGTGTGCTGTTCAAGCGTAGGTAGCCAGACTTCATCAGACCACAGATTAAACCCCAGACCTCCTTTTTATAGGGCCGTGTTCTCATCTGCTTTGTGTTTCCAGTGCTTTGAAATTTGCTGATACTCCTTCTGTAAGGCAACTTTCTCATCTCATTTGATCTTTGCTGAATGAGATGATCCTTGGGAAAAATAGGGCGTTCCATACATTTGCCCGTACTGTGAGTCTCCAAAAGGGATTAGGTAAGAAATTCTGTCCCTTTAGTACTGTCTAGGCTAACTCAAAGTGTAAGCACATGCTTTTCTGTCAGATCACAACATTTTATGCTATGGCTTTGCCTGTGGACAGTAAGAACAAGATTATAGTGCCATGTTTTTTTCTTAGCACAGCCAGTATGGACAGGGTGGGAGTGGGTGTTCTGATGCTCATATAAAGACAGCATTAATGGGGGAAGATGGGAAGAGAAAGAGTTTTGGGCAGTTCAAATAAGTGTCATTTTAAGAACTGCTGCTACTTAAAACTGCTGCTCGTGGTTATATAAAGAGTTCCTCCTGTTGGAGGTTGAATGATGTCAAAGCTTTATCTCTGTTTTGGCATGTGGTATCACACAGCAGCTGAGGCTCTTTGGCTTGGGAGATTTTTCCAAGTGAAGAAGGAGCATGTGTTCCATTAGGAATTTCAACACTGGCGTGCGTTTCCTCTGGAGGTGATGAGGATGTCATGTTGTGTCCGGAAGGCAATCTGGAATGCTGCCCTTATTGAATTTCTGTGCGAGCCACGGTGAATGAAATCATCTGCTTTCTGTCAAAGGATCTTAAGGGAAGGAAGAGAGATTTTTGAGTAACAGAGTACTGTGTAGTAAACTCATTGACAAAACCCTTGTTTGGTTTGGTGCTTGTTTTAGAAGCCTTTCTAAAAACCTTGTCTCTGAAGTAGCCCGTAGTAGGTTAAAATATATTTCTGGCGTAAAACTCTTCTAACATAACTGAGTTTGCTGATAGATCTTAGTTCAGTGCATCTACGAAACCAAGATAGTATCGCTCTTGAGAATTCCACTGAGTGAGATAAGCAAGTGGGGTCATCTGTGTTTTGCTTTTATTTGGAAACAAAAAATTTGCAGGTATCGTTAAACATTTGACTTTGCTTGTAAGGAAATAACCCGAGGACTAGTTAAGCTGATATTTTCTGGTTTAGTGTAATGTTACTTTTATGCACATCAGTTTTCACAGAGTGTCTCAGGGAGGTAGGCTGGAAAACAGCTGTGGTGATAGACTTGGCAAAAGCTCTCGTGTTCAGTGTTTGAGGTGCCAAGCAGACAGACACAAGATGCAGAGTCCTCACCCAGAAATGTGTGGAACTACAGCTCATCACAGCTTGTTTTCCCTTCAGTAAAAAAAAGGTTGGGTGATGATATCAGTATGATGATGACAGCTTGAAAACTGAATCACTGAAGAGAAGGGGGAGGGTGGGTGTTAGGCAAAATGTAATGTAACCAAATGCATGTTTTCCATAAAATCTGACTTTTGAGTGGAAAACTTTAAACCAGCCCTATTATTAATATGTGTCAAAGTAAGAAAAGATTGAGTGAGGAAGAAGCTATGCAAGGAGGAAGTGAATTTAGTTCAGAGCTAGTGCTGGCTGCTGAGTTTCATCAATTTATCACCATTTCAACGTAGTATGGTCAATATTGCTGTTTTAAGGAGTGAAGAAGTCAAAAAGGTGAGTGGCAGAGGGAAAGAAGTGCATCAGAGAGTGCATGATACCAAAACGCTAATGGAATGACATGGAGACACAGTGAGACAATAAGGACTTTCCTGAAAGGTGTCACAACTTGCTGGTAGAAACAGGGATGTAACCTGGATTGTTTGCTCTTCCATCCAAAATTCCGGCAAGAACCGTTTGGGAGAGCACTTCCCATGCTGCTGGAAATGAGGGGAATGGCTCTTGTTCACCCTCACTTCAGTAGTGTTGGTCCCTGCCCCTCCTTTCTCCTTATGGTGACACTTCTCTGATCAGGCAAATCTTCCCTTATGCCGAGACAGGGTGTAAAGCTGGGAACAGTAGGAGTTTTGATGTCTGGGCCCTTTGGTCTGGAACCATTCGGTATGCTCAGTTGCACACTCCCATGCTCCAGTGAATTATCTCACTCTGGTTTTAGATGACAACTTGCTTTACAGAGAAGGTTTCTTATTACAGACCAGAAATTAATGGAGGTAGGGGAATGAGAACCTCTCCTGCTGGCTGCATGTGGATCCTAATGATCCTAACTGCTTGTTGCCTGTCCTTGCTGATTTTGGAAACTAAGTGTTGCATCCTTCCTATGCACATCACCTGACTTCTGAAATCAGTAGAGATACTTCTGCTCCGACTTGAGGTTGGAGCTTTGTGCTCTATGCCTCCTTCACCTTCATACTGCACACCTTGCCGTGTGTAGCGAAGGCCTTTTGCTCTTAGTCTCAATTTTTCACGCTCCGCAGTTGCGCGTTCGCACAGCCCTGAGCAGAGAGCCTGGTTCCTGGCTCTGGCTGGCGCAGTGCCTGTGGAGCAGGCAGAGGTGAACCAACTGGCTTCACAGGGCTGCAGCTGCCAACTTCCATTTTTATAGGAGGTTGTAGCAAGAGCAGGCCTTTGCTGTGTGCAGGATCCTGCAGGAGGCAAGATGCATTTTGTGATTTCCTGTAAAATGTACGCGGAAGAGTCAGGAGCGGCCTTCGCGGAATATTGTCAACATTTCACTTGAGGGAGGTGTACTTACCAGACTTTACTGAAGCATAGTTTGATTATCATAAAACTAGCCTTTTCCCCTTCACTTGTCTTAAACGAGCAGCAGAACTATCAGATTGCAAACCGATTTAAATCCTTTATCTGTTTTTTGTTTTTCTTTTCAATTTTTCCTCTTGAGTGAGTGGGTTTGGTTTTCATGAAGGGTTAAAATTATTGAAGCATGCTTGAAATCATTGATACAAGGACCATCATATTTGCCAGACCCAGGGGATAGGCAACAAATTGCTCTCCAAAGCTGTTCACGAATACTCAGACACCCTAGGAGTCCTTGTACTGTTACTCTGTAAAAGTTCATGGCTTGCAGTGTTTCCCCACACAAGAAAACTTGCCTGTCCAAGACTCTGGCTTTTGCTTGATTGCCTGTGAAGTAAATTTGTTACTTTAAAGCTTAATTATTATTATTTTTAAGTAATAATTAAATTTTATTAATTATTATTTTATTTTGTGATACTGTATGATAGTTAAACTCAAGTATTGTTCCTCTGGCATTCCTGCTGAAATGACTTAGGATCTGAATCTTATTGTGGTATGTCTTGAGCTTTAGAAGTTCAGATGTTAGATTTGCCAAAAACTCTTAATTCTTAACTCTTCCCTCATAAATAATTTGTGAGATTTTTGAGAAGCTTCCTGGTTAAGCAAGTCCCAATATCTTCAGGACCATCCAGTATCTAACAGCTCTTGATACAGACAATCAAATTATTAAATGGTGTTGCAATCATTCTAACAATTGAGTGATGTAGTAGCTAGAATTCCACAACAGGTATTTAGTTCTCAAACCATTAACAGTCAGTGCCTGGAAAATGAAACCCAGCCTTCCATTTTTTTTTTTGCTGTGTAGAATACTTTTGGGGAACAGTATATGCTTCTTAGCATATTTTGCTTCTTAGCTTAAATGTTAACTTGGATATGTTACAAAAGGTGGATAGGATTATTTGTGGATAGGATTATTTGTTGCTGCTTTGCCTTCTAAAGCCTATGGTTTCTTCCTGTTTTCACACCTTAATGCTAAAGTACATTTTTATTAAACAAAATGAGCATGACCAGGATATTGGGAATGGTGGTAACTTGCACGTGGCAGAAGGAGTAACCTGAGCACAGACAAGCATTGGATTGTCTACCTAACACAACCCAGGGGGAACACAACCCTTTGAGAGACAGAACTGCAAAGTACAACTTGAATTAGATACGAAGACCTGAGGAAAAAAACCTGTTATTGCCATGAC
The DNA here is from genome assembly GCA_035584735.1 of Pseudotriccus pelzelni. Taxonomy (NCBI): domain Eukaryota; kingdom Metazoa; phylum Chordata; class Aves; order Passeriformes; family Tyrannidae; genus Pseudotriccus; species Pseudotriccus pelzelni. The sequence continues at coordinate 954,594 of JAWMRA010000113.1, read as the reverse complement.
TGAAGAGGAACCATGAAGCTTTAAATCCCCTGTAAAAACTCCTCAAAACTCTTCACTTATCCCTGCTAAAGTTCTGCTTTACCGGTCAGTTCTTTCAGTTTTCCCCTCAGCCCCTTCATGGTCACAGAGCAGGAGCAGAAGTTCCTCTCAAGGCATTGCTGTTCCAGCTGCTACTGACACCCTGTTCTTCTAAAATACGGGAAATTCTGCTGCCTTCCCTGGCACTCTCCGAAATTACTTGTTAATTATTTCGGCCTCTGCTAAAAAATCTGTGGCAAAATGCCAGCCTAGTTTAAGTCAGACTAAGAGTTCAAAAGCCATTGTTTTCTAGCCCGATACTCCTCCTTTTCTTTTTGTTTAATGAAGTGTTTCTTTAGCCATGGAAAGCTGGACTGAAGTGTCGGTGATATCCATCACTAGTGCCTAAATGTTATTCAGAGGGACTGACACTGGTAGCAGCATGAGCTGTGTGAATGATTCCAATGGATGTGTGTGTCAAGTTTGTGAAAGATTAGAATGAGTTCTTAGTTAACATGAGGTTTTCTGATTTTTTTTTTCCATTGGTGAAGGGTAGTATATTTAGGTCTCTTTATATGGAAATGAATCCATGTTCTATTTACAGCCATCCAGTAAAGATTCATATTATGAAGAGAAAATTGGGTTCTGAGTGGCCAGAAAGATTTAATTAAAAAACACGATATAAAATTAATGCAGCCTATCTTCAGCTTCCTTGCCATCTAAACAGCTATAAAGGGGTTCTGACTGGTTGTGCCAGTGGATTCAGGGAATTTGATGTGTTTTCCAAGTATTGACTGATTTGGTTGGGATTATGTGTCCATCTGCTCTCATGAGAGCTGTTCCCAGGCCTGAGAGTTGTAAGACTGGAATTTTATGTTTTTTTTCTCTACAACTTGGCAGTGCCCTTTGGGGCCAAACACACACACTCATATATTCAGAGCATTGCAATTTTTTTTTTTTTTTTTTCAATTGGGCTCTAAGCACAGCAATAAATGGAAACATCTCTAACTATTTTCAAGGCAGCATGAGCTCTTGGAATGCATCTGGTTTTGGAGGGCTGGCAGTGGCCCTTCTCCATAGTAGCAGAGGGGTGGTGGTGTCACAACTGCAGTTTTCTTGCTCTTGGCATGTGAAAGTACTGGGGTGGGTGGGGTTTTATTTGTTTTAGTTCAGGACCAGGTCTTCACTTCCCCCTCAGGGTTTTCGTCTCAAGGGCACCTGTGTGAGACACGTTTTAACTCAGTTTTTTGTTATGTATCAAAGGGGCTACTTCCCACTTATTATTAGAAGCACTGCCCACCAGACTGATTGCACTTGGCTTTTTTCATTCAAGGTTTTTCGTTTTCCTTCTTTTTTCTGTAGCCTTGACTATGCCCACATTTACAACTTCCAAATACGTATTTGCAAGGCTTCTTTTTTTTCTTCTTCTTTCTAAAAGCTTTTACTGCTTTAACTTTTAAGAACTGCATGTCATTCTGTTTGACAACTCTTTAGTCTCTGCATGTCACCAGGTACCATTTGAATAGTAAATGATGATTCCAAATGTAAAAGCTTCAAATTAATGAATAGTGTGAAGCAGCAGAATGATTTCTAATATGAATGAAAACATATCTTGTATTGTCAGGGAGTGATTAAAGAAGTAGCCTAAATTATGACCAAACATGAAAGGAAGTGGAATAATTTGTTAGTGGTCTGTTCGCTGTTCAAAAATTTAACTTAGCTTAATGAGTGAGTAATATCTTGGATGCACCACCTTCACGGGTGTCACCTCATTGATAAGGACGGATTACTCATGATTTGCATTGTTTTGGGTGACATTTAAAGCTGGTTGAGTATATACTGACAGTGTGAAACTGATTTTCACCTCCACCCTCACTGCCCAGAGCTGAGCTGTCAGTCAGGTTCCATGGTAAATGCCAGCATTTCAGGAGAGGTTTCATCTCAGGTTTGCTGTCACCAGAACCTGCTCTTCTGAAAAATCTGCTGGTTGAGTGTGAAGGTTACGTGCTGTGTGTCCTGATCACCTCTGAAAAGGGGGGATATTGAGGTGTCTGAGTGGATCTGATTCTAGTTATGGGTACACAATGTGTACTCATCAACTGTCCTGTTTAGACACATTAATACAAGTCTGTGTAGGAAGCTGAGTATATTTTAGTTAGCAATTAAAGGAATTGATCATGTTTGACCTTGTTTCTGTTTTCTTATGTGATAGAGCTGTTCTTTTACAACTTTGTAAGCTCCTCACCTCACATTTGCATTACAGCTATCATAAATCCTTTCAGATTGATTTACTGTCTTCATTTTAAACAAATGGAAGCACATTTTAATGTTTATGAGTATGATTTGTTGAAGCAGACAATTGGCAGCAAGAAATTTAAGTTTTGGGTTTAAGTTGCAGGAATTTGGCAGACAATATGCTCCACTGCAGAACTGAAAGCTGCAGCAGAGGTAAATATTCATAGAAAAATGTAAATGGATTGTTTGCTGCTTTTCCATTACATCACTAAAGATTTAATCAGCTTCAAGTGAGATTTTATCCATTTGAGTTATATAGTAGTGGTTTAAGTTATCAGGCAGGGCTGAAAATGAGGTTTTCTAAACCTTTGATACTGTAAGATATTCCAGCCTTCCAGGCACAACATTTAATTATACCAGGCAGAGTGTGCTTTAGCTTTAAATGAACAATTGTGTCTGTGTAGCCCCAGTTCAGTTTAAAGAAGAGAAATCCTCACAACTGCCCCAAACCTGAAGAGTACCTTCCATGGAAAAACACCTGCCCCAAACTGGAGGAGGACCTTCCATGGACCTTCCTCCAGTTCAGTGTGTGACTGAAAATCATTTCTGTGAGGGACAGAGAGGCCAACAAAGATGCTGAAGGGCTTTGAGGAGAACCGGTATGAGGAGCAGCTGAGGGCGTTTGGTCTGCTCAGCCTGGAGGGGGCTGAGAGGGGACCTCACTGCGGTTATAACTTCCTTGTGAGAGAAGGGGAGGGACAGGCACTGATCTCTGCTCTGTGGGGACCAGGGACAGCACCCCAGGAAAAGGTCTGGGGCTGTGTCAGGGCAGGGTTAGGTTGGATATTAGAAAAAGGTTCCTCCCCCAGAGGGTGGTTGGCACTGACCAGGCTCCCCAGGGCAGTGGGCACAGCCCCAAGGCTGCCAGAGCTCCAGGAGTGTTGAATGATCCTCTGGAGCACAGGGGATGGATCCTCTTGGGGATGGTCCTGTGCAGGGCTGAGGGTTGGACTTGCTGGTCCCTGTGGATCCCTTCCAGCTCGGCATATTCTTTGATCCTGTTTTCTGGTGGCTACGAGATGCATCCAGGGCTGAGGGGGTGTGAGACAGCACTCAGCTGTTGTCTGCCCAGTGCCATTTAGGACCAGAGCCTTTGGTGACCTTTGGCAAATCACATAAGCTGTCTGCACCTTGTCTTCTGTGCGAAGAGAAAATGCCTTCTCCACAGTGGTGTTTTGAGACCTAATTAAGATTTTTCAAGCGCTTCCAGAACCTTAGATGAAAGGCATGCACAGAAAGCTTTATAATTAACAGGAGCTTATCAGCCGAGCTTCACAGAATTAATTCTTATAAATATAAACCTAAATGATTTATGAGAAGCTTTTCACTCCATCCCATCCCTAAAAAGCATCATTTGTGGGTATGATATTTTAAGACTAGTAAAGAAGAATGTTTATTTGCTTGTACTGGGATATTCTTCTGAGTGCTTTCATGCCTTATTGTGTTAGGGATCTTGAGATTTGGCAGTGTATGCATTGCTCTAGGATATATCCACATAAGGAGAAAAATTGATTAGACTGTATCTGTAGATACTTTCCCATTTCTCCTATAAACATAGGTTTGTTTTCAAGTTATTTTCTGTTTTTCAAAGCCAAAAAAACAAGGCAGTTAAAAATTAATTGACTTTTCTGCCTTTTCCTGTGGATTTTCTTTTTTCTACATTTGGCATGTTCAAGTACTGCTGCTACCAGGAGGAGAGGTTGGACTGCTGACCAGTTTGAAGGACATTTTGCCTTCTTCATCTCTGCAGTAAACATTAGGATCAGGAGGGCTGCATGACCCGTGCTGGAAGGAAGTTGTTGCTGGCTTGTGTTGTACCAAGAGCCAGGATTTGGTAGTTACAGGAAATATTAAGGCAAATTACAGAGGTGGTGGGTGCAGTACCACTGTTCCGTGGAGCACATCGAGTACTGATTGTTCATGGAAGAGACACCAAGCCCGTAGTTATACTTCGATAACACCACAAGGCCCACCTCCTGCTCTAGGCCAGCATAGATTTTCATAGGTTTGGCCCAATGCATGATGACTGTGATTAAGAGAATTTATTTCCTGGAATTGGAACCATAAAAATACTGCTTTCAGAATGGGTCTGATCAGCAAGTGTTTTCAGGGGATGTACAATAGAATCGTGTTTAGTGATCTGGGTGGTCTGCTGGGTGTGGCTGGTTTGTATTTTTTCTATAAAATCTGTCACCAGGAAATATAAGTCAAGCAGAGTCAATATTATTATTCTTTTTGGCTTGTCTCTGCTTTTTAATGATAACTAGAAAACAATGTATGTGGTGGGGCACTGGAACCATTTGTCACAATGCTTTTATTGTGGTGCTCAGCTGCAGTGTAGCATTCATTTAGCACTCTCATAGCATGTCATTTCCGATTGCAATGCAGCACAAGGGAATTCTTATTTCATTTCCTAGAAGATTTTGGCAAAATTAGAAGGCAAGTAACTTATCTTTGTCATATTTTGGCTGGATGTTTTCTTTTTTTTTTCTTTTTTTTTTTTTTTTCTTTTTTTCTTTTTTTTGCCCTCCCCTTGGATCAGCAAAAAGGAAAACAACTGCAGAGGCAGGACTGGGTAATTTGGTTTCTAGGTTAGGCGGTGTCATGAAGCAACAGGCAGTCATGATCCATTGTCACATCACGAGGTTGCGATGATGCAGACACAGGTATTTATTTACATTACGCTGTGATTCATCACAGAATTTATCGTGCATTTATCTGTCTTGAATTTAGCACTTTGCTTGCGGATTTTAGACATAGCTCAGCCTGCCTTTAATGCAGAAGCTGGTGCCTTGTTAAAGCATTGTTGGGTTTCTCACAGGGAGAACATCAAGCCAGAGTAAAGTTCGTGCTGTGGGTATGTTGGGTCTCCAGTCTTTGGGGTAAACAAACAAGCAAACCTTTACTTATTTAAGAATAAATGTATATAATTAGTGGTTCTATGCGTTGCTTTGTGCAACTCATACTTGTTTGGATAAGGAAAAATTTTTTTAAACTTAACTTCTGGTGAGTTTTGATACTTACAATTCAACTCTCACCTGAATTTAAATTGTATTGATTTTGATTTTGCCAGTTAATATTGTAACACGTTTATGTATTTGTTTTACTGGCTAATGTAATTGAAGGAGTACAAGCCCAAGGGTGAAAGCAGTTATCTTAGTAAAAATTGATTTATTTACCCTACAATGGGATATGTACTTTGTATCTTAATGATGCAAAACCGAGACAGCCAAGATAAATCAATCTTCCACTGTAGGATAGGCCTCACCCAGTGGAAAGAACTGTAATGTTCGAGGAATAAAAGCAGCAAAAGGAATATTTAACTCCTTTGGATAAATATTTTAACTTTTAAGAAACCTTTCTTTCCTAATTCTTTTCTTATGGTCACACTCTTTTTCCATCCTTCAGAACATCTGAGGTATCTTATTACAAGTCTGTCTCAAGCACTCGTGGACCAGCATTAATATGCTGTAACTGAAACATAGCAGAAAAGAAAACTCCCAGTGCAATACAGAAGATTTTTACCTTGACAGTGGTTAATGTAATTTTTAAGGTCTTTATGCATTCAGTCAAATGGGACCTGTCAACACATCCTTCATGAGCAGTTCCACTGTGTGAGGTTGCACTCTTGGTAACTTTTATTTTTGTTATTTTTGTTTGTCTCCTTTATTTTTTACTGGAGAACATTTCTGGGAGTGGCAGAGAGTGGAATTATCTTTTCACTCGCACAAGAGTACGCAAGAAAAGCACAAGACACTGGAAAATACTGCTGTAAAATCATAACAACGAGCCAGCAGTCAGACAGTTTGAAGCTGTAATGAAAGGACTGTTCCTGTTTTATTTGAAACGCATCAGATTTCAAGTCGATGATATCTTCCTAAATTAACAGCCCATCTAATTAAGGGAGAAGCGTTGAATTGTGATGTGGTGGTGACAGAAAGTCAGAGAGGTTTTTATGGACGGGTGGAAGCTGCAGACTGCAGGGAGAAACACGTGGTAGGGATGGACGGCACGGAGCTGCTAGTGGGGAACGTGGGTGGAGTGCAAATTGGTGAAAAGCAAAGTTTCATTGACTCACAGGCTGCTTGGATGCGTTACTGCTAAATCATGGTGATCGCAGTCGGGGCGCGTGTGAGGCATTTTCCTTTTTAAACATAAATGGAATAAACCCCGTACCAGCTGAGTTGGATTAATCAATTGCAAACCATTTGTTTATTCAGTTTTGTTTTGTGGAACTGCAAATAAGATGGGTACACATACACAAATAAAGGCAAAATGAGCTTAATACACAGTGATTCATCTAAAGCACCGTTTTAATTCTAATGTGCAATTGGAAGACTCTGACATGTCAGATAACGGCTTATATTTTGGTTTTAATTGGTTATGCACTTAACAGATTTTGACTTTTTGGCAGAGGAGTTGTTGGCTTTCTTTGCCACAGGCATGTGCCTATTACAGTACAGAAAAGTTAAGATTTGGAAATAAGAGGCTTTTTTCTGTGAATTCTTATTCTTCTCTGAAAAAAAAGCTATAAATCTTTGCAGAGACTGTCAGAAATCCTGTTAAATGTAACTGAAATGCAATTTTTTCTTTTTATTTTACTTAAAGTATAGAATCAAATAAATCATAGATTCATAGAATGGGCTGGGGTTGGAAGGGATCTTAAAGATCATCTTGTTCCAACCCTGTTGCCATGGACAAGGACACCTTTTACCAGACCAGGTTGCTCAGAGCTCCATCCAGCCTGGCCTTGAGCACTTCCAGGGATGGGATAATTTCCTGTCACTCCTTTTCTTCATCAAGTCAATCATTTTGATGCCTTGAAACAGTCAGATACACTACTGGTAAAAATTTATGCTTAGGGATGTTCCTGGTTTTGCGTGGTGAAACGACTTGTTAGATTTTGATGCCTTTACATTTTGTTGTTGTGGTTGGTTTTGAGTGTTGGTTTTTTTGTTTGTTTGGTTTTTTTAAATACAAATGTTGTTTTATAGAGCCTTTTAAAAAAGGAGCTTGAGTTTATAGCAGGCAAATTTTGGAAATAGGATGAACCAAGAAGTTGCTAGACAATTTTCTGGTTCTTTTACCAGTCAGACTGTATTTCACATCACAGTTTACATTACAGATAATGTTAAATAGCATATGGCAACATTCTTTGGATGAAATCCTAGTTCTTCCTGAGTCAGTGACAGAGTCTGCATTGAGTTCAAAATCACTCTTATTGTCTGATTCACAGCAAGAATTCTTCAAAAAAATTATATCCTTGGGAGAAATTGTGGCCTGCAGAAACCAGGAATGCATTTTGCTGGCAGTGTGAAGTCCCAGGGAAAGGAGGAAGTGAACGAGTGTTGTAAACTATCTTCTGCTGGGCAGTTTAGTTTTGTAAAAACTCACACGACAGTTCTAAAAAAGCTGGTTGTAGTTCTACAGCTCAGCTGTGGTTTTACAGCTCTCGTGGTACCTCTGTTGTAACCAGTGACAAATATGAATTCATCGGTTTCTCTCGGTATTCTTAAGTTAGGGTAAATAGAGATCAGAGAGGTTGGCTTTAAGAAAGAAAACTGGTGAATTTCATTTGTGATCCTCCTAAAGCACCGAATAACTGTACTGTGAATTATTTCGTGCGCTTTCCCCCAGCTCATTCCATCCAACTTTGTAATTGGGTCCATGAGGGCCGAATGCAGTCCAGATGAAATCACTTGCATTCCACCTGCCTGCACCGGAGCAGACTCTGGACTATATATAATATGTGGGAGTGATAAGGTCACCATGAATAGTCCCTCTATTCCGTAACGATTGCGGGGAATGCTAAGAATGTCTGAAGAGAAGCATCTTCCTCTTGGAAAGAATTTATTCGTGGCTTTAGGAGATTCAGGCTTCAGGGAAATGATAAAGTGCCTATGCAGACTATTGCCTGTATTTTTGTAAGATAAGTAAACCCCCAAAATTGTCACTCTCTAGCTTTTTCAAGTGGAGGATTCCTTTTGTCAAAATGTTAGCAAATTTACTTTGAAGAGTATAAAAGTATTCCCTGCTATTGTTCCATGACAAGCCTCACTCAAGTGATACAATCACGGGCTTAAATATATGTAAGATGAAAATATCAGGGCCTTTCTCTATTGGAGTGAACTTCATACAATTTCCAAGTGTTCTTCCTACAAGTCCTAAGTGAAATTATCATATATAAGTTTTTCTTGTGAGAACACACTGAACTAACAACATAATTTCAATACAGGATGCTTTGGACTAATCCTTTTTTTTCTTTTTTTTTTTCTTTTTGGTGACAGTTAGTAAGAAGAACTTGACAGTTTTAGGTTTTTTTTAATTAATTATGTTGGACAATCTTCGGTATAAAATTTCATGGGAAATCATTATAAATAGGAATGAACCATGAAGTTTTTTGTGGCATTTTATTGGAAACCATTACAAAACAGAACAGTGTTAGCATAAATTTTGAGTGAGATGTAATTTATACATTGAAACCTGGGTAGCATTGATTAGGTGATGAATGAAAATTTGTCATTTTAATAGTGAACTTAGAATTAAAGTCTTTGCCAAAAGTCTCTTATTAAATTAAATGGAAATTTCGATTGTTTACATCATATGGTCCAACAACTTGGAAGAAGGTATATGTTTGTCTCTCTGCGATTTTGCATATTTACATTCAAAAATTGCAGTTCTTTGTTTTTTTAATGTTATCTATTACATCCCTAAATATATCAAACTGAAAATGTCATCATAGTTGGGGTTTTTTTAATTGTTTATACTTGAAATGTTTAACTTAATGCTCTTAAGAATGGAACGTCTTTATTCCAGTATTAAATGTCTGTATATGTTTTTACTCAGGGTTCTAAGCAGAATCATTTGCCCACAGTGAGATCATGAATATTTGTGTGTGTTTCATGAGCTTTGCTTCGGCTGAAAAGTTTCCAGTGCAGAAACCATTACCATTCAAAAGACATGAAAATATTCAGAGCTCGTTTATCGTGACTGAGCTCCAACAGGAGCACTGCTTAAAACGGGCATCCTGGCAGAAAGTTCCGTTGAGTTCTGTGTTTTTACAGATGCCTGTTGTGCTAACAGAGTTAAATTGAAAATATAAATAGGACAGCATTATGTGCGTGTACGTGCACAAGTGTGAATTCTCCTGGCTCTGATGTCACATCAGCCACGGGGCCAGCAGAAAACTTCAAGCTGACTTGAATAAATCACCACCGCAGTGCTTTTAAGGGATGAAAATAGACACTTGCAACTCTCCAAAATCCTTTATTAGGTTTCAAGCAAGTTGTAATGAGAGTCACTCTGTCTTTTTTTTTTTTTTAATTCATATCAGCAGTGGAACAAGGATGTGGAGGAGAAACTATTTTGTTCTGAGTTTTATGAAGGAAAAGGAAATGACAGGTATACTAAATGTAAAATGTGCTGCTTATTTTATTGAGATTATATTGTTTTGCTGGGACTGTATTATGGTGTCACAACCTTTTAATATTTTCAAACTGCCCACATCTAAAAAACTTCATAAATTATTTTGCAGTCAACCGGGGCCACTCTTTTTAGGTTTAATTCTTAAGAGCACAAAGTGAAAGTTTTGGGAATCATCGCTGAGTATTTCTGCTTAATTTTTTTTCTTTGCAGTCCTTCACAGACTTGTGCTGCAAATATAAATACATTTTTATTTCTCTCTTCTGTTTCTGTTCTATTCTCACTGGTTACAGACTAGCTATGGTTTAGCACTTAATTTCTGCTCCATGTGTATATTTTCTACTTTTTCAGCACAAAATTTGGGTCCATTTGCAAGACATCCCCACCTTTTTTGCTGCTTTACCACTTTTCTTTGCCTGGCACTCTGGGAAGGGGTATCCCTTGAGCCTTGCTGTACCTGGGAAGCATGGAAAAAGTCTGAGGACCTCACTAATGGCACCTTCTGAGTGTGGAGAAGGGAGTGCACAGTCCTGTTTTAATCACCCAGGGTTGGCTGATCATTTTTGGGCAATGATTTCAGTGTTCCTGTTATGCAGTGGCAGGTTTTTATCACTTCTGAGTCACTGGGGAAGGAATCAGTGATGCCTTGAATATTCTGACTTGAATGGAGAAAACAATATAAAAGATTGAGTGCTGAGGGAAAGAGGACTGATGTATAACTGTCATTTAAAGACATGATGAGTTTTCTTGAGCTCTTAAGACTTAAGTCTACAGAACAGACTTGTTGCTGGATACTCCGAGTAGGCACAGAAATTTAAACCTTGAGTCTTTGCAAAGAGGAATGGGAGGGATTTGAATACCAAAAGTGTATACAGGAGAGACATCCCCAGAATCTAAGGATATTCTGTGGTATAGAGTAATGCCCCTAGAGGGGCACAAGGTGCCAAGGCTGCACAGAGGTAGATACCCTGAGGCTACACCTAAAATCAGTGTGACAGGAGACCGGGTTAAAAGCAGAACATTTCTGGAAGATCCATCTCTCTATACCCTTTCCTTTACCCCAGTTATAGAACCTGTGTGATAGTTTATTGGCATCAGTACGAATATCCCTGTTGACAGAGGTGAATCCTGGATTTCACTCTGGTGATTTAATGGTGGACAAGTCATTGGGTGCAACACAGAGCTAAGAGAAAGATGCCTGAGTCAAAAGAGAAGAAGCAGCAAGTCCAAACTGCAGCAAGTGAGAGTTCTCTGTTTTCCATGCATTACTCTAGATGGAGTTAACACCTTACTGTTTGCTGATTCTTTTAAGAAATACAGAATCAGAATCTCATGAAATACAGAATACATTAATTCAGACGTGATTTTTACTGCTCCTCTTACGACCCTCTGTTGAAGTCTGTTTTCCTTACCATTGGAAAGCAGCTTGAAATCCCAGCCTTGACATCCCTTAAAACATCAATCCCTAGTTACAACATTTTGTAAAAATGTCAACTGCTTATTAGCATGATGCAGTTAAAGCACACATAGGGTAGTGCTGAAGAAAAAGATGGATGTGCTGGCCTGAATGAAATAGAAATGTGAGGATACAGGCCTGTGTTATACTACCATGGGTATAAAGCTTTCTTAGCAGTTCCCTTTCCCAACTCAAATTGCTGTTTCTCCTTATTCAACTGTAATTTGCTATTCCTTCAGCTGTGGTCATGTATCTGTTTGTCCAAACTTTAACCCTCATCAGTGAACTCATACAGAAAGTAAGAAAAAAGAAGGAAATAGGTACGGTTTGGTTGGTTTTTTTTCCCCCTGCTGAAATAAAATGAAGACATTGTAAAATGTCTTTGCCACTGGGAAATTCTTATGGTTAGCAACTGGTGAAGCAGTCTCCCTAAAATAAGTAGCAGTGTTCCTTGTGTAATTCATGTGTCATGTATATTCTTTGAAGGGCCCAATGCACACTTGGCTGGACAAACTCCCCACACTTGGATGACACTTGTTCACACTTGGCTGGACAAACTCCTCACTTTCCCTTCTTATTTGCTGCAGGGTTTTTAGGAATGTTTCTAAGAACATATCTTCTACTAGGTGCCAAAATTAGGAAGATTCTATCCATATGATTTGGCCAGGAGTATTTTGTGGTCATAAAATCTATCAGGACAACTCTTCTTCAAGAACAGACAAACGGCACTGATGTTCCCTCTCCCTCTTTCCCGAATCCTCATCCAGCAGTGTTGTTGTGAATGCTGGCCTTCTTATTAAATTTCCAAATGGTCTAGCAGTCCTTGTATTGTGGCAGAAGTTACTGCTCTGCCTGGAATTCTACTGCAGTGCTTCCAGACACAATTTTTTTTGCTTCAGTAAGAATAAAACACTTCAACTTTCAGCATACTGTACAGCTGACTAGTTACACTGGGGACCAGAGAGATTTTGTGTTGTTGGCTTTGGCAGTTGTTAGACCTAAATATTGCTCCATTATTTTTTATTGTGTTCTCTTACAGCAAATTGAATGTTTGAGCTTTCAGAAACAAATAGAAAATGTTTGCTATTCCCTCCCTTTTGGGTTCCTTTTCCTGGCCATCCACTTAGTGCCATTCACATTTGAATAGGTTGTTAGCTGCGTGTCAAACCCTTTTGTTGCGGTCTCTTTACTGATTAGTCTTCAGGATCAAAGGTTCACCAAGTGTGGAGATGCAGGGGCTCTGGGGTGGGAAGCAGGACTTCGCAGTGGCAGCTGTGCATTTGCTCATCATGGATCATTTTTCTTGCCTCTGTTACTCAAGTGCTGTGCTGGTAGCAGTGAGGAACAGGGTCTAGCCGTGGTAGTTTTCTTTCCTGTGTTGAGCTAGGGCCATTTGTGTCTTTGATAGGATGCTGATTTGAAAAAAATAACACATGAAAGTGTGTTAAATAACAAAGGGCTTAAACAACCCTACCATATTGTAATTTACATATAGCTACACATTACTATTAAGTAGCAAGTAATTAGCATGTATGTCAATAGTCTGAAGGGCTCAGGGACAGTTCTGTGGTTTCCACTGTGTCTGGAAATTACTTAGTTGAGTACTGGCATGCATGGCATAATCAGCAGGTTTCGATATGCTGATTTATAAATTACACAGCACAATTCAAAGCTCAGCTTCCCAAAAAATAAGAGGAATGGATTGCTTGATGTACAGCAGGCAAGCTGTGTGATTGTAGACTCATTAATATAACTACAAGCTGAAACCTAACCTGTCTGTTATTGTTGATAAAATTAATCGTATACTTTAATGTGTTCTCCTGTAGCTGTGCACGGAATTCCCATTTGACAGCTGGTTTAAATAGGCCCCGACCTGCAGTTGGCACCAAGAGACATTACTAGACCTCAGTGCCACCTCTTAGGAATTGTTAGTGAATATTGCCAATTGGGTGCTTATTTTTTTTTTCAGCTTTTTAAGTTAAAAAGCAAGATCTGTAAGAACAGGTGATATCTTTCACCAGGCTGACTGCAGAGAGTAGCCATTAAGCTTTTGGACACAGACTCTTCTCCAGGTCTCTGAAAAATGGCTCTGATAATGTTGATTGATTGTTTATGTGCTCTCTCCTCGAAAAAGATTTGTGGCATTGAGTTGGAGGGTCCAGTTCTTTCCTTGAAAATGGGTGACCAGAGATTGCTTTTGAAGTTGGGGAAAGGGAAATAAGAATTTAAGTTGATATAAAATTTCCCTTTTGTTGCTTGTTCTCACAGGAGCCTTACTGGGATCTCCAGTGAACAAGGCTAGAAGCTATTTCATTTTTGTGCCTTAGTTTCGTATACGCATGACCTTGCTTCTTTCAGAGGATGTTCACAGAAGAATGAGATGTCGAAGTCTGTCCTAAAACAGTTGTTGGGTCCCTGACAAATGAAGCTGTCTGACACTTGACAGGCTCACTGAATGTTGCCTAATACAGGAACCTGTTTTATGCAGGACCAGGGTTTGTTTTTTTCCTGTTTACAGAAAAGTTTCAAGTAAAATTTATAGTTCCATCTGGAGCTATTATAGTTGTCCAGCTTTGTTTTGAATGTGGATATGAAGTCGAGTCTGTGTTGAAGTACATTTGTAGACTTCCTTATGGTAATAGAGTGATAACACTTGTCTCTGCAGATCTTTTTATATATCGTGTTCCTTAGCCCTTATCTCAAAGTATTACCTATTCCTTTCCAAAGATCAACAGGCTTCTGATAGTGAATTCCTCTATTTTAAAGAGAACTCAGAAAATTGCACAAAAGTTTTGTCTGTGCTTTTGTGACAGAAATTCTAATGGCATTAGCATGTAGTGTGGAGTGCAAAGCATGGAGAGTGTGAACGACCCCTCAATCTGGTTGTTAAATCAGGTCGAGTTTGTGTTTGCCTAGTGCTTGGCTGATCTTGGCACTTGGCTGACAGCAAGCTGGCAGGGATTTAATCTGTGTTAGGCATGAGCAGTGTTTGCTCATTGAAGGGTAGGAAAAAGAGTGACAGGTTGATGCAGCTCCTACTGCTGCCCTGGTGTGGCTGTCATGCTCATGCCAAACTCAGCTCCTGGTGATTGTCTGTCATGCCTTCCCATGAAGGTAGGGCTTTATGCCTTCATTTTCAGAATTGCCATTTTAATTAGTCCCCCTAAAGGTTGGGGTTTTTTTTCCTCTTATCTCACAGCTCCATCTACTGTTGGTGCACTTGGTTGTGTTCAATCTCCCTCTTAATTTTCAGTTTTCTCTTAAACTCACACACACAGCAAAGAGCTGTTTCACTTTTTGTGCCCTCTTTCTCTCCAGTACCTTCTTTGTCCTCCTTGGTCTCCCCCAAAATTCTCTGCTACTTCCCTCTTGCCCCTGATTCACCTTCAGTGCTGTGAGCACCACTATAACACTTCTCTGACTGACAATTTTATTAGTTACTGAGATGTCTTTGGGTCACAGACCGAAGACTGCTGCATGAGGGGATTGCATGTCAGATGCTTAACATCTGTTGGAAAAAGCTTCTTATCTGTGAACACATCTAGTTTTTTCCTCTAATTCTTACTGTGTTGTGTTCCTGTTACTGTAACAAACTTGTCTTGATAACTGCAGTCTTACTTCACCAATTTGAAATGATTTCAGAGTTTTTAGCCTGTTCCTTTGATGGTTCCAGTCCTGTTTGCTTCTTCCTCTCCTGGCTTCTTGTACATCAAACATCAGCTGCCCTTTTGTACTTCCAGGGCTCTTCACCATGATTCCTAGTGGCTGTCACCCTTGCTCTGTTTCTCTCTCTGTAACAAGAAACATACTCTCACTGCTGATAAGTCCAGGACACAGCCCTTTGTTGTTCATTTTTAACATTCTGAACTCAAGAGCTTGATATTCTTTTTGCAGCCCCTTGCAGCGAAAGATGCCATCATAACATCCCACGAGCTGCCTCGTTATGTTTCTTCCCTCTCTCATATAAAGTCTCTTTTCTGTAAACAAACCACTGTTTTAGGGCTCTTGTGCAGGAGGCATTACCTCCCAGTTTCCAAGGTGCCTCATACCCCTCCAGTCTAGCTGTCCAGGGTATCTCTGGCAGCATTACCCACGAGCTGTTCGGGACACAGAACGACTGTGGCTGTTTGGTTACAATGACAGACAGAGTAGCCGTGTGGCCTCTGACTGCAGCTCAGTGAAATACAGATGATATTAACAGGGCTTAACACTTCAGCTGCAATAGGGTGGAACCTGGCCATGCAGGCAAGCTGCTTAGAAACCTTAGGAGTGGATGTGCAGGAGGATCACTGTCCTCCTGTTTTGTCGTGCTCATGCTCTACTCCTGTGATAGCAATCCCCTGTTACTAGAGCTTGTCTGTTACTCATTCTTCCCAAGTTTATATTGCTTGTCTGAGGAAGACATGAAACACAATTAAAATCAGCTAGCATTTATTCTGGGAAGATATAAATGTGGCAGCTCTGCTCAGCTGCTCCTTTGTGATGATTTATTAATCATTCAGGATGCTTTATGAATGCTAAAAGCTGTCCTGGCGTGGTGCAGTGGGAAATGCCTTGCTTCACCCAGAGCTTCGAATGCTTCATCCACAGGTTCCAGCACCACCAGCCACCACTGATCTCTTTCTGTGCAGGGTTTTATAGCAAAATGTTTCCCATGAAGGATTTGACAGTGGCGTAACCAGATCCTGTTCTGAAGTGTTTGTCTGGATTCTGTACTTCTGTGGACTGTGGGAGGGGTGTTTTTGCAATAGTGAGATCTAGCAGATAACACCAGGTTTTATACTGACAGGCTTGTTTTATTGCTTCACAGAAGGAAGAGTTTCCCAGCACATCAGTCTAATTAGACCTCTGTTTATCCATCCAGCCCAGAACTCCTTTGTAACTTGCTCACTCCTAAACTAAAAATCACAGTTGAGTAGCATTTGCAGATGTGGTGCTAATGGAGTCTCTCCTTCTCTCAGTCCATCAATTCAAACTTTTAGTCCACTATTGTATGGCTCTCAATCAACTGTGTGTGTACAATTATATGACTTGGCTTCATATATTTATCCTGTAATTAATATGCTGATTACGAGTATCGAAATTACTCCACAGAAATTACTTCAGCATGTAATTTCTAGGTCTTATGTGTTTCACAGCAGTACTGGCTTATAATGTTTTAAAATGTCAGCCCACCACCATCTTTCTGTGGAAATGTCAGGCTGTGAACCTCATCAGGAGCTAATTTTACTGTTAAGAGCAACGGAAAACACACACACACTTTTTTTGTACCGTGGTGTATCGTGCCTAGTACAGAGACACAAATGACTTGCTGATGTGGGAAGGAAGGTCAGGGAGCTGGTGGTGCCACTGGAGTCTTTGTTATCTGATCCAGTAACTTAAGATGGCCAAGACCCAAAAGAGACACCTTGAGGGGGCAGCTTGGGGAACAGTGGGAGGCAACCGCATCATGTGGGGCAGGAGTTGTTGCACTGGGAAACGGTGTCTGGCAAGTTCTGACAGAGCTGTCAGTAGTGTTCTTTCTACACTTAGAGCCTGCACAGTTTGTGAGGGAGTAGTCATAGGTCATGACATGTAAATGACGAGCTTGTGAAGAGGAACTTTGTGAAGTTGCAGGTAGAAACACACCTCAGTACAGCAGGGCTGCCTAGGCAACTCTGAGGATTCCAGGCACAGTCCCGAAGTGCAGCTTAACAAAGCCATAACATAGCTTTTGGGCTTCCCTAGCTCTTGTTTGGTTCATGTTAACCTCAGCAATTGTCATGATGAAACCAGGCCATCAAAAAGATCAGCCAAGAGTTCCATCCAGTTCTTGCTCTTGCTAAATGAGAGACTTCTCCATAATTGAATACTGAACTCTGTTGCCATGGATGAGTGTCATACGACACTGGCACCCAATAAAACTGCTGAGTGCAAAGCCTGCAGACTAATAGGAAATACTGGAATCAGTGACCCAAATTTAGAAGTACTTTTTTTTTCATCCAGAAAATCCAATTTTTCAAGCCAAGTGGAAAGTAACTGTTCCTCTAGACAATCCCCTGTGGTTTGGATGTCTTGCTCCATATCTGTTGTGGGAACTCATTGCTATGGTCTCTAATTTATTAAATTCTTGTGGAGAAATGAGGATGAGATTCAGTGATAAACTGTGTAGCAGTGACTACAAGTAGCCAGTCTGCTTAAATGCTGTCATCTGCAGGGCCAGTGTCACCAGGGGTCTGGATTACCCAAGTGAATCTCATTGTGGGGAATTGGGAATATTTCAGTCTTTTCCTCTGCAACCTGTGCTACACAGAGAAGTCTACACATAGCCAACAGTGAGGGAGGAGGGAGTACCACCTTGTACAGGCATTGCCTAGAATTGCCTTTTTCACCCATAAAATAGGTTTAGCTCCAGGGCAAACAACTTGTACTGTCTCATCTCCTATTCTCAGCTCCATATTCTCCATGGATATACCAGAGTATTGCTGTATCTTGGCTCTTCCCTTCGCCACTGCATGTGACCCAAGTGTCAGTGTTAGTGCCTAACCCGAATCTGTTCGTTACTGTTAAAAACCCCACAATTAGGACAGTTGAAAAATGTTACTGTTTTCCTGGAAAATGCAGCTGGTGCTGGGCAGAGCTTGCTAATGCAAATTTGAGAAGTTGTGGGTGGATATTGTATTCCCAAAGGCTGGAATAGTTGACAACAGCATGGCAACTGAGAAACTGCAACACAAGTAATTTTTGCCGTTCGAATGGGGCCAAGCAGAAGACGTGCTGCTCATAAATCAAGTGGATAATGAAGTCTTTGGCTATGGCAGAGCAATAATATCCTGGCTGTCCTGGAGTTCAAAAAAGCATTTGTATTGTTCTAGAGCTGCAGTGGTGGTTTGGTGCATGTGGGTGCCTATGTGTGTGTGTGTATCCTAAAAGAAAATGAGTCTCTAGTTATTTAAGCTTCAAAATGCCAAAAGGGATTAGGTTACCTTTGGACTTAAAGTGCTCTTGAAGAAGTATAAGTAAGTGTTAATTTTAAACCAAACCAACCTTCAGCATTGAAGTCCAGTGATTCTATGGCCCAGGAAGGCTCATATTCATCAACTGCATTTGCTTAAACCTTATGATGTCCTTTCTGGCTTTGAATATTTTATGTGTGGCTTGGAAGCTTGTTTGAACCTCTCTTGTAGTCAATAGGTTTCTCAATTACTTTCAGCAATCCTGAAAGTAAAAACCTGCACGAGGTCCTTGAAATAACAGATATTAGAGAGCTTTTTTATTTTAATTAAGTACATAAGATTGCAGAGTGGATGAGATCTGTTTAGCAGAGCAGCTTGCTGGAAGTACTGGGAATGAGAGCTTATATTCAATAAGCAACTTTTTAAAAAAATACAGAGTTTGTTTAAAACATTTCAACTGTTGTGTCCAGTGCTTCTTGTATAATGAAACGACTCAGTGCCTTTACAGCAATTAGTGAACTCCTTGTTTTGATACACCCTGGTGCTCCATCATGAGCTGCAATGTCAGGGTGTTGGTACAGCGAGAGCTTTTGCCTCACAAAGATGCATGTGGCACCTTTTCAGATGTTGCCTCTTTTGGCCCTCAATCTGTTTCATAAATGCTTGGAAGTTCAGTTGTCTTCTGTGAATTTTTTTCTTTCCTTTTCCTCCCTGCTGCTTCTGTTTGTTAGAGTTAATTGCTGTAAGACCAGAATGAGACATCTTCTTGTGGAGAGGATGAGTAACAAAAGCAACCAGGTCCTCTTGTTTGTTACAAAAACTTAAGTCCTCCCTCTGTGAAATTTAACACTGGTTGCTAAAAAAAAAAAAAATTACTTGCCCTTTCATTCTGTGCTTCAAGTTTGTCCTACCTTGATGTTCTCTGCTACAGGCAGTGTTTTGTGTTCTGTTTGCTGAGCTGGTGGGGTCTGACTGTTTCATAAAAGCCTCTTTGGGAGAAAGAACCAAGCAATTTCTCCTTCATGCTAGCAGCAGGGTTATTAAGGCTTCATAACTTCTTGCTCTCAGAGGTAGGAGCCAGAGAAAAGGAAGGTGGGCCAGGCTTTAAGAATTAGAGGGGAACAAAACACCCCATGAGCGGCAATTTATTGCTCTAGCTCTAATCTAATTTACTGAGTCATTCTTCTGGTTGAAGGGTTTTGTATTCTCATGTTGCACTGTGATTCCACAGTTTTGAGGCCATCATAAAAATGAAGGGAGGCCTGGAAGAAAATATACAGAGACAGGCGTAGGCAGCAATTCTGCTGCTGTCTCCCTTTGGACACCCGTGGCTTCCAAGGGTGGAATGTTAGTCAGAGTTAGCGAATTAGATTATGTATCTGTTAGCTTGGTTTCATGTTGTTTAGAGCTTGTTCTTATGAATTTAGTAAGTTGATTATCCAGAGAAAACTCATCAAGAAAACCAATTAAACACACAAAAATACTGCTTATTTTTTCTGATAAGGAAACTGCAGAAGAATATGCTGAGAAAAGTGGAGTTCCATGGTTGGTCTGGTCTGGTACACCCCTCTGGCTATCACTTCACGGCCACCATTGGTGGTAGGATCTTTGACTGGGCCTTGTATCATTGCTGTGTTATTGGAAGGATGCTCCTTTAAGCGTTAAACCCCAGTGTTTGTTGCTTCTCTTCTCTTTGAGGCAGAAATCCAAACTGCAGAGGTGATATTACAGTGTTAGCAAGTAAGTGTAAGACACAGCATCCACCAAACTACAAGGAACTCTCAGTGAGAGCAACAAACGTGGCTGTCTGGCACGTGCTTTCCTCTCTTGTGTTAGACAAGCTCTGTTTGCTGGGATCCTATTGTCTGTATCCCTGTAATCAGTAGCGAGCACAAAGACTGGGGAGCTTATTTGGTTCCCACACAGTGAGGAAAAGGTGAGAGCCTGCTGTGCCACATGCTTGTAAAGCTGGCATCATCCAGGCTTCAGGTTTTGATGGATTCACTCGTCTTTCCCCAGAACTTCAGTAGTAAGGATGCCACCATGCAGCTGCCTTGTTGCTTCTGCTTGTTAGCTTGGAGAAGGGTCAAAATCAGAGAGTGTGGGGCTTTGAACACATCAGTTACTGGCTGAGAGTCCCAATCCAGCATCTCATTCATCAGATGTGTACCCCCTGTCCTCCTTTCCCTCATAAAGGACTAACTATGCAAAAAGCCTGACACTTGGGCAGAATGCAGAGGCGTGGTTGATGATTAACTGAGGCTTACAGACCAGTGCTAGCGAAGTCTGTGTCCTGTCTAGCAAAGACAGAGTCAAAGCTTGTGTTTTCTCAGTTTGGTCTCCTATGGCACACAACAAAGCTGCTCTTCAGGGTTAGATTTATATCTCCTTATGAATTGATGTGGACTTTTCTCTACAGACACTGTGAGTCTCTGGTGTTTCACTTAGCAGCTTACTCATTAACAAATGAACTGCTAAATTCAACAGAGATGGTACAATAAGTCACGCACCAAGTTCAGCCGGTTCTGCCTAGCGCACATCTAAATGCTGCTGAGATAAAACAAGCAATGAAACAAAAAAACCCCCAGACTCAGCAGTGAACCTGGATGTTCTTAGACATCAGCAGTGTTACTCCAGCGGGGGAGACTGTCAACAACGCCATGCTAAGGCATTTCTGTTGTACCACATGACCACAGTAGCTATGAAAAGCAATATAGAGAGCACCCAGGACTTGATTGGGTTTGAAAGTGGACAGATACACAATAAAAGAAGCTTTCTGCCTAGAATAGAAATAAACTGTGATCAGGGAATGACTTGAAAGAGTTAAAGTTGGGAAGATCAGAGCTGAGGAATTAAGGGTTTGGTTTGGTTTTGGTTTTTTGTTGTTTTTTTTTTTTTTTCTGGAAATGTCTTAAGTACTTGGAGCTGTAAGTGGAGGTAACTCCTTGTAAGACTGTTGAAGATGAATAAGGACAAATGTCTGTATCCTATTTTATTTCCCCTCCCTTGTTTTCTTTTGCTTCTCTTTGTTTTATTGCTTGCATGTCAGAAAAAATTATGCAACAATTTGTTAATTATCCCCAGAAATTCATAACAATGACTGAATTGCATTCAAGAAAGCAAGTTTTTGTGCAGCGTGACACTTGCAGCTATGCAAGTCTCAAGTCTCCTTTTCCCAGATTACTTTTTTAATTTTGGTCTGTGGGAAGTCTAATTACTTATATATCTGTGTAGCATGTGCATTTGTATACACACCCAGGCAGTGTGTTGTCCTTGTAGAACCAATTTGTGTACGTGGCTTCTTGCCAAGGAAACAGCTCTTCTGACATTTAGGATATCTCTGCATCTCTGTCAGTTTAACTCGGTACAAAACTCGCTTCCAGAGGACCTGTTTGCTGGGTGGAACATCTCTGAGTAACCGCCTTGACCCCAAGCTGGGGACATCGGTTGCAGAGAGTGGCTGCATCGGTATGGAGAAGGAGAAAGGAAAACCCAACATGACCCATCTGGTTGCACTCCATTTAAAATAGACATTCCCCTAATGACCCCCACGAGGAAATTTTTAAAAATACCTTTATAAAAAAATCTCTTTGCTTTGCCCTTCTCCCTTCTTGTAAAGGGACAATGCCTTGCAGAGATACAGAGGATTTTTAGGAGCCTGGTCTCCTAGCTTTAATTATCTTCTAAAATTCCATACAGACCCATCTTTTGGCTTCTTTTTTTCAAGTCTACATCTTACTCTAGAAGTAGGTAATCTTTGAATCTCTGTATCTTTGCCTCAACTGGAAAAATAGTTCATTTTATGTGTGTTCTGATTGTTAGGAATGAAAGCCCTATTTCAGAGCTGCTGCAGGAATTGTAACTCTTCAGCTGTGCTCACTGGTAAAAATGTACAGCCAAAAAAAGGAGATATAAGATCTTTTGCTGGACTACTTTAGAGTTGATTTGGGATGACAGAACCTATTTCAGGCCAACAGTTATTCTAAGGTTCCCATGGAGATTAATGATGTCAGAGGAGCAACATCTGAGTGCAGTTTGCTAGAAAAGAAGGCTGTAACGTTATAGTGGAGAAGTGAAGTCTTTACATTTTTGTAAACTCATAGAATAGTGAAGGATGTTTTCTCAGTGGATTGCAGTTTGATTTGTGCTGAGCATGAGCTGAAGCAATGCTTTTGCAGTGTGGTGCTTTTCCTGCAGTTTACCTCAGTGCTGTAAGTGATGATTTCAGTACCATCTCATGTAACATCTGTTTTTAGCTTCTATTGCTGTTCTCCTCACCTGCATATTCGATGCATTCTTGGGTAACTTTATTAAACTCTCTGGCATTTTCTATCTGCACTGAATTGCCTCATCTTAAGGGTGATGCCCAGGTTTCCCTGTGAGCATATTTGCAATGCATGAGCATCAGAATTAGAGGAAGTTACAGCTCTGCTGAGTGTTCTGAACCAGAAGAGCTGTCACGAAGGACAGTAGGCAGAAGACAGGGAAGAAGTGGCAAAGTGGGAAAATACAGAAGATTAACAGAAGCATAATTTAAAGCTAAAATTTGACCCTTGGGAATTTGAAAGCTGTTACCATTACTTGGAGTTTTATAAAGATTAAAATACCACTCCACTTGGGAGAGATTACTGACCAAGGAACTGAATGTGCCAGAATCGGTAGTGAAGGCATTTTTGGATGAGGCTTTTGGAATGGGAGGGACTGGGAGACCTGAAGGTACCTTGATACCACTGAAATTCTGTAGCTTTTTGGTGATTTCTGAATGGGAAGTAGTCTCTGCAAGCAGTGCTGGTTCCCTGTTATTACCTAGGGCTTGTTTCAGTTCCATGGCTGCAGTGTTGCTAGTCGTTATTTAAGGGATTCTTTTAGAGCTGTTTGCCAAAATAGAGGTCAAGAAGCAGTACTTAAATTTGGCCAGTTTTTCAGGATTGAGTAGAAAATGGGTGAAAAAAACTTGTTCAAAATAAGAAAAATGGGGGAGGGGGAGAAAAGGCTTAAGATCTTATGCTTATGTTGAATTAATTTTTGTTACTAAGTCACTTGTTGCCTCTATAGAAGCAAGTTCCAGTAAAAAAAAGTGCTCATGAATATGTGCACATGTATAGAAGAACAGTCAGATTAACAGTAACAGTGGTAAACAATGCAAAGTCTCAGCTTTCCCTGTTTCTGTCGGAAGATTATTAAGCAGAAAACAGTGTATTCTGGAGCAACTCCTGTGCTTCAGTCAGCACACTTGGCTCTTGTTTCTTGACTATAATTGCAGCAGAAACATCTTTTGTGTAGGGGGAAGCACTAGGCTGTGTCAACTTGCTTTTATGACTTGCACAAGTTGTCAAAATGTACTCAAATTTTAGAGAACTTTTTTTTTTTTTTTAGAAAGCAAAGCACCTCTGAGCTCAAATCCTTTTATGTCCAAGTTCAGCAGAAAAGGACTTATTTTTTTCCCTGAGGACAGTTTCTGAATTCTGAATTCCTGAAATGCAAGGCTTTCGAAGCGAGAGAATGGCCCTGCTCTCCTACAAACTGACTGACAGTTCCTCCTGAAAATCGGGACAAGTTAATACATTTCACATGTTCTCTGCCCCAGCTTTTCCAAATTGATTATTTTGAAAAGCTAAGTGAGGCTATCTTTATTTTGCAGGAAATGTTTGGTGCCATTAGGCAGCCATGCTGTCGAAAAGAACAAAGCTGGAACAGCTTTTGATAATGTCCTCAGAGAAATGGCCAATTGCTGTACAAGTGATACAAACAGGACTGTTTGTTCTCACTGGGTGCTGAGCACTTGAAAATTCACACACTTCATCAGGAGCTTGAAAAGGAGTGAAATTCTTTTGAAAGCTGGAATACTGAACCGTTTTGAAGACCTGTATCTCTAATAGATGTTCCACAGTAATGCAGATATAAGGGCTTAAGAGATTACCTGGAGGGTGGCGGCTTTTCTGTGTTACTTGATTCCAAAAGAGGGGAAAATTTGTTATGGGATTATGTCCTCCGAAGCAGTGCAATCTTTTTGCAGGTCTGGGCATATCAGGCTGACAAAGTTTCATACTTGGACTGCAGGAGTTAGTGTGGGAAGCAAAGCCTGTGTGAAACAGCGACAGGCTGGGATCTTGTCCTTGCTGTTTCCTGTGACAGGCTAAGGCTTAGTGAAATGCTCTGTAATCCACAGAGGTGGTGAAGCACCTCTGTGTTTGCTAAATAGACAGAGGAAGTTGAGAGTAGAGGAAAGTTTGGGAGAAATAATATTGTTCCATATGTTTTTAAGCACATTCCTTCAGGAGAATAATTTTTCACGTCCACTGAGTCATGCAGATGGTTGCATAATTGATGTTTTATATTCAAGTATCCTCCCATCCATCTAAATTTCTCCCTTCAAACGATGTCTTTTGACTTACTGTCTTACCATGTTTGGCAATGTTTTGGTATGCTGAGTTTACTTGAGCAAATACAAAGTTTACTTAACCAAATATAAAGTAACGGCCTGACAAATACAGAGATAGGAATCACTAAGCTTGCTGCAGAGCATAGCATCTCTTTTAATATTGCTGAGGGTGGGGGGGTTTTATATTTTGCTGTAAAAAAGAACAATCAGATGCCTGTTTCCACCTCCTTATCTTGTCACGACCTGTCACCTCTTTTCTTTGCCCAGCCTGCCTGTGGCTTTGGCAATGAAAAAGCCTTTTGTAGGTACAGACCTTTGCTGGTGGAGCATTCAATAGTAGGAGGAACTATTTAGGAAATTCTTCAGTGCTGCTTCTCGTTTCTCAAAATTGATTTCCCTTTCCTCTAAGACTGGTGTAGGAAAGGCAGATGCATAAAGCACAAAGTAAAAAGGACCGTTAGACCATCTGCCATTAAGCTGTAGCTGTGTCAGACCTTGGTTTGCAGGAATAAGGAGGGGCTCTGCTAGTGCAGGAATGAAAGCTGGGAGTTCTAGTGTTGGATGTCTCCCATGGCCAATCTACGGTATAAGGCTCATCATTTCGGTTTTTCCCTTCAGAGGAATAAACGTGCCTTCAGTTCTGTCTTTTATACATGGAAGGGGATGTTTGGAAGTGCACACTCTGCAAATAGCTGCGTGGCTGACTCCTTGTTTACCCTCAGCATGAATGTCTGCAAGCTGAGCTTTGCAGGTGCAGCCAACACACAAACATATTTCCCACGCTCCTTGGCCATCCCATCACTTTCTAACAGGGCCCTTTAAGTTGATGTCTGATAGTCTGAGGAATTTTTTTAATCAGCTTTGTTTGCCACCATAACACTGCAGGAGTTTTGACTTTAAGTACTGAGTAATTCACTTATCCAAGGTTTTTGTATTGCCTATGTGATGAAGAATAGTAAAGACTAAAAAGTTGCCAGGTCTTTGCATGCTCTTAAGAAAGGAGTGTCTTTAAGTGAGTGTTGTTTGTGTTTTGATATAGCAGCATAAAACACCCTGATGTGTCTTTACGTTCTTCAGTTTATAAAAATGAGCGTTTTGCTTCTTCATGGGATGTTAGTAAAAAAGTTACCTATTATAAGTTGTTCCATATTAAGAGCCTTGCAGGTGCTAAATTATGCAGACAGAAAGGTCTCTGGCTCTCACAGTTGGTACTCAATAAGGTGGTCAAAATGTTATTAAATCAGTGATGTTCAACCTGCATAGAAAATCATCCAAGTTTGAGCATAAAAGAAAGTCTTATTAATCAGAGTTTTACACACAAACTCTCAAAAGATTTTGAATTAGTGAGCAGTGAGCACGTTACGGCTTCTCCCTCCCTTCCCTTATCATCATAGTGCTAATATTGAGGTAGGGAAATGTTAACTCTCTGTTTCTGCTGTAGAACTGCAGCATAAGCAGGATTGCCTAGGATGGCACAGGACCTACAAACCGGAGATTGAACCAGGGTTTGAACTGAATCTTGGTAGGCATTGCCTGTGAGAGGAGCCTCCTGCCAGACAAGCAAGTTGTAAATGGCTCGCAAACAGTCAAAGATATGCAAGGGTGCGAGAAATTGGAATAAATTCTGGAGACAGAATGTGAAGGACATAAGCAACTTGTATTTGGAGAAAGGAAGCAAGGGGTGAGGAAAGTATGATGATATTCCAGTCCTAAAAACAGGGCTCTGTGTGCAAAGCTTGTCTGTTTTCTTTTTAGCTATTTTTACTTAGCTCCTGGGCAATTAATATCCACAAACGTGCCTCACCTAAAATGCTGTTCTAGTTCTATCTGTTGGACCTCAAGCAAAAAATCTGACACCTTAAAAACTGGTAGAAATACATGGCTTGTACATGCAATGGATTTTTTTTATTTCTTTAAAGTCCATGTGTGGACATCTCTTTTTTGAAGTCTATGGGAAAACAGTGAAGAAAACAACAGGGCCACATGAGGGAATTCCATATTTGCTTTTGGCATTTAATTTCCATGAAGAGGAAGATCCTGTTGAGGCAGAACATTTCTTTCCTTTTTTTTTTTTTTTTTTTTTTCAGTTTGAAATGTTATGAAAGCATTAGAAGCCAGTTCCTTGTTGTCAAGATTCCAAAACGGATGTTTGAGTAGTAGATTAGATGTAATATTTGTGTAGCTTTGAAAACAGCTTTGGGGCTGGTGTTTCATTAGCAGGGTATGAAGCTGTGTCATCAGAAAGAGTATTTTATCTCAAATACATCTTGCATATACAAAATTAATCAGCTTATGGAGAGTGTCCCACAGAGAAGCCATTTGCAGATCATCAGTGATATAAAACCAGAGGAATGTGCACTTATAACTTGTTCTTCTCTGTGTAAAATAGGTTTCATTGTATCTAAGGTCTTATTCTTGGCTTACCATGCTTTTACCATTGCAAACCTCAGAAGGAGATGGCCTAAAACTGGAGAACTGTAGTTCGGGAAGGTAAGACATCATATCCAGGTTATCTCAAAATAAACCCCTCACCTGCACTGTCTGAAAATTTGTAGAGATAAAACATTTACCACTTGTGCGAAATGACTTCAAAATACTCCTTCTCAAAGCAAATTGACTGAAGAAATGCTTTGGTTTCAACCTCATGCATTTTGTTTTAAGAAGAAATTATTAATGCAACAAATAAGTTGAGGTCCGGGCACAGCTCTTCACACACAGTGGTGATCACTCCCAGCCCTGCCTACAGGATGCTGTTTGCTGTAGAAATGTAAATGGTCCCTGTCAGTGAGGTTGCCATGAACAAGCAATACTTGGTAGCTGATAATTCTGAATTGTTGGGCCGGGGGTTGGTGTTCCTCAGTATATAATCAGAGAAGTCTGTGGTGTTTCCAAGGGCTATCCCAGCACCATAAAGCCTGTATGCTGCTCTGTTGCACTTACAGCAAGTTCTCCTTAGCTCAACTCTGCTTGCCCTGGTACTTCTGGTGGTCACAGTCTCAAAGATAGTTGGATAAACCTGAGATTAATGCCTATTTTCTTACAGGGAAATTGAAATAAGGGTTTGATTCATTGCTTCTCTCTTGATCCAGCTTTTGCAGTCCACTTAAATGGCAGAGTGATTAGACTCTTTGTGAGGAAATTACATATTTAACTGTAAAATTGCAGATATGGCTATTTTCAGAAATCGAGTTGCCCATCCATGTGCGGCTAAAAGTGGCTTGTCTTGCCTCAGACAGGGGGATGGATGACAAGACATGCAGGATAACTGGCCAGTCAGGCCAGTCTGTCTTGCCCCCTCAAGATTATTCTGCAGGAATTCTTTTAAACACTGTTCTGCACAGAGTTCATGTAAATTAGCTAATTACCAGCCTCTGCTCGGGCTTCCATGAGTGCTGAATAGTGCAACAGAATGATTTAATTTCCCTAACATATTCTCCTGGCACTTTTGCATGCAGAATATGTTGCTCTAAAGCATCCCTTGATACCGGATCCTTGGCAGTGCTCCAGGAGGAGTTCAGGTTAAAAACCATTCAGTGTAATTCAAGGGTTGGTAAACCTAGGTTTGCCACCTTCCCTGCTTCATGTAATTTTCCCGTCTGTAATGTGGGCTTCCCTCTTCTCTTGCAGGAGATGATCTTGCATAAGTGTTTAAACTGTGAATCAGGGCTTACAGCTGGCACTGGTTGTGCATATGATATTCTCTGGGGAGAGTAATTACACTGAGGTGAAGTGATCATATGAATCTTAATATTTGCAAATTCATTACAATTTAAAAAGGGCTGTAGATTTCTCAGTTACATTAGTAAATGAGCGTGATTGTCTTGCACTGTAATTTTCAACTTTGCCTCGTGCTTGCTCTGAAACGCTTGCTGCTGTCAGAGACAGGAGCGGTGTACTTTAATTTCCCATTGAAACTCTTGTGACAGCGTTTGTGTGGGGTGCAGGAACATTTTGACTGGCTGAGTGTAAATTATTTAAATCACAAAAAGTTTTGGTTTGTGGCCAGGTTGAAGCTAACAGGAAGAGGAATTTCGTCGAGGTTCTGTTTCTCCTCAGTAGCTGAGTCCAAATCCTGGAAACACTCTCATTATGTGTTAACTTCCTAATTTTACTGCAACTATCAAATAAAATCTAAATATAGGCATAAGCACATAAGTTTTAGCCACCTAATTCTATTAATTGAAATGCTGATGTCATTGTAGATTCCTTTACCAGTAGCTGCATTCCTGAGCTGTCTAGATACCATTATAAAAAAGCAAAACATGTTTTAATCCTCAGGCAGGAAGAGTAGTGTCTACATATTATTTATATAAGCCTTGGCAATCAAGAGGAAGTTGTAGATCAACTAATTATGTGTTGTTGATTCTCTGTCTCTCATCTTACTACAGTGTTTCAGTGACCAGAGATGTCACAATTTCAAATTGAGAAAATGGATCTAATTTTCATTCCCTTTAGTAGTGAAACAGTAGTGTTTTCTCCTTAATAAATAGTAGACACAGACAGAAGTATGCACTGGAAGTTCTGAAGATCAGTGTGTTGTATGTGTTTCTTTGCTTAGCAGAGGTTCCTTTTGTTGCTTTCAAAAATCATGGATTAAGACTCTATTTTAATTTATTCAACAGCATCAATCTCATAAACACCAGTATAAACAGAATACCCCCCTCCCCAAGACACAGAGTAAAGGTGAAACTACCTGTAGTAAGTGTAGTTAACCCTTTGTAAGTATTCGTAATCACAGCATTGATGTTGTAGTCTCATGCAAGTACTATAATTTGTTTTCAGTGACCCAAACGTGGTAGTAAGGACTGTGTGGAAAAGTCCCTCATTTGTTTTTTGTTTTAAGCAGCTAAAAGCGTCAGTCTGGCACCAAGCTAAAAGTCAGTGTATTTTGCAGCCCTTAAAGATTTGTGTCCTTCTTTTTTGGGCATCTTTATTTTTGTAATAATTAATTTCAAATTAGACTACATTTAAAGAGGATTGTTTCAAAATGGTGTAAACTGGAAACTACGTAGCAAAAACATCTACCACATTTCTTTGAAATTTGTAATGGCTTATTCTTTAAGCAAAATATTCCCAGCCAAGTGGCATAAAGTGGGATGGTGGCTTTTCAGGAGCACTTCTGTCCTCTGACCCAGCTGGGGCTGATACCTTTGCTGTCCCAGCCTGCGTGTTTTGTCATTTCTGGCAGAGTCTGCACGTCTGAATTCCTGATTATAGGCCATACTGGAAATCAGTAGTTTAAATTACTGCTTGTGTTATAAGTTACTAAATGGCCAAATAAATTAAAGAGCCAATTTATAAATAAAAAAAGGTAAAATTTATTAACAAACAGTAAATAAGCAAAAATCCACGCATGGGGCTAGTTAGCCCCACGGCTAACAGCGCTGATTGTCTTTTTCTCTCGTCTTTTTTACCCTTTCAGCTTCGGTTTATCTCTTCTTGTTATCAGCAGTTGTCTGTCTTCTTGGCTTCCCGTAAGTCTTTTAGATATGTATGTCAATGAATGTTTATTGAGGTCTAGGTGTTTCTAGGAATCACTCCTTTGAAGGATTAAGCTGTTAAAGAAATGGTTATCGTATAACTATAACTAGTTACTTATAATTTTTTACGGAAAAAACCAATTTATTACACTTGTATTTCAGGGGGAAAAAAATAAAATCATTTGAAGTACTGATTTTGCCAGAACTCTTAAATTAATCCCTGCTGCTGAGTCTTCAAAGGGCCTGAGGGGAATGGAGCTTCTCTAGGTGTCTTCAAGAAATACAGGGCTTAATGCAAATCCAGTACTAAAGGTAATGGTCTTGCTTGTTTTGGTTTTGGTTTTTTGGAGTTGTTTTGGGTTGGGTTTTTTATTGTTGTCATCCCCATGGCTGGGCACAGTACCACACAGAGGAAGTGTGACCAACAGAGATGATGTGGTTGGAGTGGGAGAAAAGAGGAGAGATTCAATGAACTGGCATTATTTAGCCAAAAAAGAATAAAGTCCTCACACCCACGTTGCCAGTGGGATTTTTGGTTGCATCCAGCCATCAGTTAGAAAACCTGATGGCAGCTTATATGTGTCCAGTGCTGCTTTTTGTCTTTTGACATTGAAAATAGCGGTGTGTGCTCCAAGATTGCTAAGGGACAACACCTATGGAGTAGCAGTAGACATTCACCATGTATTCTCTTTTCAGTCTCTTGTCCATCTACCTTGACTCCTGAAGGGCAGCACCACAAGCAGTGTGGCTGTTCAGAAATGCCTTTTACTGGAAACCGAAAAACTTCATTGCCTCAAGAGTTTGTTTCAAAACTGTCATTCAAAAATATGTAATTTGAAACAAAAAATCCTGGCCGTGCTAAAAGCGAGGCAACCTTTAGCCATTAGGTATTACCTTCCACGTACTGCGCCACCTTGTTTTGCTCTTTGTTTAGGCTTTGCCTCATATTCTTCATTTCCTCAGTGGCTATGGGATGCAAAGCTCATGGATCCACTGGATATCATCCCTACACTTAACTGTGCTGATGTCCATTGCTGCCACTTGTTGCAAACCGTAGTGCCTGGGAGAGCAAAGCTCTGCACTAAAATCTGTGTTTTCTCAGTATTACCCTCCCTGAGACACCCCGTTTGTTGCTGTTCTGCAGTCCTGGTGCCTCCCTCTGTGCTGTGAGGTAGTTGCAGGTTCCCAGCCCTGCCCAGGTATCTCTTGTACTTTTGGTGAGAACCAGCGGGATCTTCAGGTCTCTCCTGTAGATCCATGAGCAAATCTTCCATGGGAATGTTCTTCTCCTCCATCAGCCTTCTGGACTCTTGCAGCCAGACTGGTGAGCTGCATCAGGCAGGTAAAAACACCTGTGCTTCCGTGAGCAGCAGTATGGAAGTGCATTCCCAGCATGGTTGCCTGCCAGCAAGTCTGGACTATAGCTGGGGCTCCAAAGGATCATTCATTTTTGGATGCTGAGCCTTGGTGAAGTGCCAGCACTCTACAACAAAAGCAAAGATCTCAAAATTCATATCTGAATTTATTAGCTTACCCTGAGTACTTAAAAACATTATGAGGCATTGTCTGCTGTGTTCCTCTGCTTTCCACGAGATTCTTCCACATTTCCACATATTTTATTACTTTTTCTTGTAAGTTGTAACATTAATTTTTCCATAAAGTGACAACCAGGCTATGAGGTAGCCTGTCCTAAACACTCTGCGGAGTGAACATGTTGTCAGCTGTCTCTCTCATTAATCATCTTTTACATTAGATCATTTTATCAGTTGAATAATGTTTAGAGAGATGACAGTGTCCAAAATGATCATTGGAAAATGGATCATTGCCTAACTGTGGCTTTTAAATACTTGAGAAGTTTCTGCAAAGAGAAAAAGGAAAATCCATGTACTGTGATGTTTAGGATAAGAAACACAGAAATATTTCAAGTGAGGATTATTTAAAGTTGGAAAATCTTTGCCAGGGAACAGGATAGTGAAGCACTGGTTTATCTGCAGAGGTTGTTGCCTTTGGAGCAGTGAAGGTGTTTAGGTGAAAATTAGTCATGTCTATCACAATGGAATGGATTTGGCCTTTCCAGGGCCTGGTGTAAATGCCTTTCCTGAGACTCCTCCAGTTCAAGGGCTTAATGTTGGGTTTGGGCTTTTTGGTTGTTTTGAATTTGGGGGAGAGGGGGTTGTGGTTATAGATACGTATGGCTGTGGGTGTCTCTATATATATCTGTATGTATGAAAACTTAAAACATGCTGTTAAGACACAGGTTATTTTGAGTGTGGTTGGCGACGCATCAGAAGATATATCTTCCTGATTACTTTGGGTCTTTTAGTCACTAGATGTTGAGTTTAGAATGGCTTGCTTCTTTTACACAGAGAAACAATTTGAAGTAAAGTTACCCAAAAGGTAGTGGCAGAAGCTGTACTTGTTAATGTTTCCAAGCATGTAGAGGACAGCAATAGTTTATGCTGAGAAAAATCAGATTAAAATTAAGCCTGTATTTATTCCTAAGTGTAGTTCACCACTAGTCACATCTTTTGCAACTGACAATGACTTTGATGTGCCACTTGATGACATCTTAATATTGAGTTTAATCTGTCCTTTTCAGTCTGCCCAGTCCATTTGTATTGGTTCCTTATGTTAAGGGGTCACAGCAAATAGGAATAGGAGTTTTTCTGCCTCTCATATGACTGAAGCCATATTTTTCAAGAAATGACCATTCTGGTAGAGCACTCACAGTAAGAGTATCTAATAAAGGTGATTTAATAGCGGGAATTACAAAGCTAAGCAAAGTTTAAGTCTTACTATAAATTACAAGTTCCTCTGTGGTATATACATGGCAAATATTCAGGATGTATCTCAGGAGGAGGCTTTTGGATTCAAGCACATTCCAAGCTTGGAATACGAATTTGATGTGAAAATATTGCAGATCCTACATGATGACATGAAGAATTTTACTTTGGCTCAACTATTAGCAGTGACTATAAACTTTGCCAGCTATGATTGAGGAGTACCAAAATGAAGTAGAAGCAGGGTGCTTATTTCATCATGAGCTTGTGTGGTAGTGGAGCTCTGTTGGATATTTCTGTGGGGGCAGTTCTGAAAATAGATTGGGATAAATCATGTGATGACAAGAACCAATAATATATGTTTTATACTTGCAATGAGCTTCCAGGAATCCCTGGAATAATCTGGTAGTTGGGTCTCTGTGACTCTCAGAAAGCTGACCTTATAAACAAAGTCAAAAATCATAGGAAAAGTCTTAGTGAGCATTTGTGATGTTCACAGGTGCAGACCAGGAGATTCAGGTAGAATTTTGACCCCAGGAAGAAAATGACAATGCCCTAGATCCCTTCTGCAGAACCAGACTTGAGGGACTGAGCTGGGCTTTGATGTGGTTTTGACTTCACATTCCTCGGATCACGTTTGCAAATGTATTTAAACCTTTAACAAGAAATGATTCACTGAAGCTCACGGAAGGGTGTGAGTTAACTGAGTCTCAGAGGTGATCTGGCCAATTCACTAAACTTTTATTGTTATATCCCTGTGCTCCTGTGGGAGTGTAGTCCATGGTTTTTAAACCCGGAGATGGAGTAGCTGTGTCCATCTAAATGAGCAAACCTCTCCCAGCTGGCCAGTTGGGTACATTTAGGTTGTTAACTGAAAGCACAAATGTAGTCATTCTGCAATGTCAAATTAGGTGCTCTGGTGAAAATAGACCTTTGATATATAAAATTAATACCATTGCACATCTGGAGGGTGAGAAATGAGATTATTCTCTTAGGTCATCTCTGTTTTCTGTCATTCATAGCCTTTTTCTTGTCTGTGAGAGGGGTCTGTTTCTCTGGGGAGCTTTCCAACCATCTGATGAACAATGCTGTGTACAGTCAAGTTTATTACCCTAATAAACGTTGAATTTGATTTTCAAATCCTGAAGAGATGTAAAGAGGAATTTTCCCCTTCTAGCTCTTCATGTTCCTTTGGATCTATTCAGTGCTTTTCCAATAAGACTTAAGCAGAGATTTTGTCACTGTGTATTGCTGTGAAGCAGAAGAATATTATGTTTGTTTTACACAAGAGTAGGAAATGAAACAGGTTAGCTTTAATTTTTTCTCCCTGCTTTCTGAGGGGAATTATTAAATATGACATTATGTATCTGAAAAGTACACATGGGGTGTATGTAAGAAGAATTCATCACCAGGAAGGAAAAACAAGGTGAAATGAAGATGTTACTTAAGATCACCTTGCTAATCTTTAAAAAGCCCCCAGTGTTATTTCTCAGTGCCTCTTACACTAAATTACATTTTCCGGTCCTGAAACATTTTTCTTCTGTAAGGTACAAAGAAACAAGATTCTGTGATGTTAAAGTAGGGTGGATGTGTAATGTATCGAAGACTGCTTTCATGTCATTAATTATATTTAAGCAAATTTGTTCTGACATTGTCCACAACACACAGAAACCTTCCTTAAGCACTTCCAGTTCATTCCACCTGTATTGCTCACTGTTCTTGTTCTCCGCTTATTGCAGCTGGTTAGTATTGGTATCAGCAACATCTGTACCCATTGCTTTTTCTTTATTATTGGTTATGCGCAAGGAAATAGCCCCCATGGCCGTGCTTAGCAGAAATTGAATCTCAAGGTTCTGTGTGTTTAGAGGGAACGTTCTATTTTATTCATCCTGCATGAAGCAGGCAATGCAGTTTAGTAATTTACTAGTCAGGCATAAATTCTGATCCATCACTTGAGACACGAAGGGTGCCAATCAATCAAAGGTTGGACTCGATGAGCCCAGAGATCTTTCCCAACCCAATGGATTCTGTGGAAGGCGGATGCAGAGATTCTTTTCTAATCGTATGCTGTCCAGGGCTTTGGGAGAAACAGAAAATGTTGTGAAAATTGTGATGAAGCTGAGTTTCTCACCCTGGCTGATCCTATGCCAGCAGAATGCTTAGAATTTGCATCCTTTGCACCTCCCGGGTGTCCCACCATCCCACTTCTCTCTCCCGTTGTTCATAACAGAGGCACTGGACTCTTCCCTGAAGTCAGCTGAGCAGTTTTAGGTCATCTCTGTATGTTGACTGTCATAATTCATAATCAATTGCTTATGTCTTTTGCAGAAAAATAAAAAAAAAAATAGGTTTGTGCCATCCAAGATGTTCTTGAAATGGGTCACTTGACTCTGGCTAGAGGGTTGTTTACATTGAAGTATTGCTTGAAATGCTTGTGGGGTTCTCTTGGGTCCTCCCTAAGCAGTGATGTGTGAGCTGAGCACAGGTCAGAGCCAGTGGGGAAAAATGCATCCTTTCCCTGGTTGAACTTGCTTCAGTTCCCTGAGTTTCAGTTTCAACTTAATCCTTAAACAGTGGATTTATTGAAGAAAACTTTCAATTTTGAAGGCTACAGTACAAACCCGGGCTTTGGATTTCACCCAGGCTTTGCTGAAGGAACCTTACCTTGTAGTGTACCTGCCTGGAGAGGCTCATAGTTGGAAGACAGGAATCTGTTGGAGAGCTGTGTTTTCACTGTCTGGATATGTTACAGAGGAGCAGGTACTCATTTTCACAAGATATAATCAGTGTTAGAGCAACGCTGCTTGTACAAAGTAATTTATGGAGGATTCAGGGACTGCAGGATGCAGTCTGAACAAAGACAAATGTCAGTGGAGAGTCTTGAAGAATATCACTGCAGTCTAAAATCATCTCTGATTGCTTCAAAGATTGCTTTGTGATATTGCAAGGCTTTCAGCCAGCCTGTTTTGAGTGACTGAAAATGTGCTGTGGAACAGCATTCACACTGGCGTGTTGCAGCAGAGAAGGTATGGTTGCCCTACGTACCAGAATGGGGAGAAATTCTCAAGATCCCTGGGCAAGCACTAAATGAGCTGGAAACAGCCCAGCTGTAGTAATGTGGCTGAGAACCGGCACACTGAGGTTGTTCCAGCAGCCCAGGAAGCACAGGAAAGGTAAAACACAGCCAGCTCAGAGCTGACTGGCACATCTGCACGTCACTGCGTGGCAGAAATGTGCCCACTGAAGGCTTGAATGAAACACTTGTGCTGCTGCAATCTGAGCTGCTTTTTATGTATACCTGATCTTTGACCAGTGTTGCTAGTGAGGGAGCACCTCGTTCCAGCTGGAAAAAAAATCACTTAATTCACGCCAGAAGATTTTTGTGTGTCAACAGAATGGTGGATTGAGGTGTCACATCCTCCGAGAATTCTCTGTACTCTCGATACAGGAAAACAGGGATATCTCCTAATACCCATTAAAAAAACCCAACCAACCAAAACCAACAAACAAGCCACCAAACAACAACAACAAAACAACCTTGATTTTTATACTGTTTGTTTGTTTTCTTTTTTTAAGATTGACTGAAATTTTAAAGACATAAGCACATGTTTTTCAAGAATATTTTTGTCAACAACATCGGGTAAACTGGTCTTATGGCCTGTCATCTTTAAAGCAGGTCTGTGGGGCCCTGCCTGAATTTGAGCTGCAGGGATGATTGCAGAGCGGGTGGCTTTGCTCTGCAATGTGGTATTGCTGATGAGACTTGGTGTTCCTCAAGTTCAGTTTGTGGCACATGCCCAAGACCACAGTTCAGGTAGCAAGGCTGGAGCTCTTATTTATAATTGCATCTCTTTGTTACTTTTGGGTCTTTTGGTAGTTTTTATCTTTGTGTATCAACCTGGTTTATATCCTGACTTCATACTTCTGCTCTAAAACAAGGAAACAAATAAGAAAGGCAGGTTTGGATTAGAGCTGACATTGCTTTGTGCCTGTCAGGACTCAGTCTGAAAGCAAAAGGGAGTTGGATTTCTCTAGTTGTAACAGAGTACTATCTGTTATACAAACTTGAAAAGAGTAGCCTTTGTTTCCTAGATCTGATAGTTCTGCCCCAGTGATGGGTTTGCTTGAGTAACTTATGCCTTCTTGTATGTGAATTTGGATTTCCGACAGAAAGTACAGTTTCTCTCCTTATCACATCCAGCACCTGCATGATCTCATGTTCAACCTGATTTTCAGGTATTGCTATCCTGGACTTTAAGATCAGCTGGTTCTTTAACCATAGCTTCAAAAACAAACCAAGTATGAATTTTGTCCATCTTTTTTCTGCTCAATAGCTCTGCTATCTGTTTCTTTGTGTTCAATTTATTAATATATCATGTAGATAAATAAATAAGTTATAGAAAATGTTTCAACTTGCCAGCTATGGCAGCTGTTGGCTGTGAGTTTGCTTTTTAACATTACAATAAGCAACTTCCCAAATGGCTTTGCAACCAGGTCATAATACAAAGCTTGTAGTCTGTTGTAAAATGTAAAGAAGCAGCAAACTGGCTTGAGGACTGATAGATTAGACCAACAGCCCTGACAAAATGGACTGCAGAGAATCAAGGCTGAAAGTATGCTCCAAATAAGCCAGTTTTCAAAATCACAAAGGTCTTTCCCAGTGTTGTGTGTGAGACAGGTTGCTGCCACCAAAGAGTTGGTGCTTTTGCTCCGCTCAGCCATGAGCTGCTAGTTTGTCCTTTGTGACGATCATGACTTCACTCCTGTGTGAGTGGGGCACGGTGCACGAAACTAGCAGAAAATAAGAGCTTTCCACCACCGTACAGGGGTGAACTGGTTGAACTGGGATCACTCAGGCCAGCAGGAATGGGATCATGGAAAAGGAAGCAGAAGCAAGGGATTAGGGCCACTCTTTTCCATGAGGGAGAGTTGGATTGGCTCATTTTATCATCTCTGATCGCTCCAAAGGGGCTCGTTTTTTGCTGGCACTTCTGACCTAGCAGCTGTGTTGCTTTTTCCTGGGTTCTTCTGGAGTTGGGTTACTCCGGTTACCTCTGATAAGAAATTGCCTCCAGCACACACTGATAACAATTAACTTGGGGACAGTGGTGTCCACTGCTCTGCCTGTTCACAAAGCTAATAGGTATCTGTGCCCCTAATGTGGCTAATCAAGGACACTCTGAGGTGGGCTCAGTCAGTCACACTTTCTCACACACAAATCTTTGTGCATGGTAGTTTGCATACAGCAGTGAACAGTGTTACTGATTAACCCTTAACCAGCCCCTTATTGAGATTTTGGAGGAAACAGCAGAAACGCAACTTTGGAAGGGAAAGCTGTAACTGGAAAATCTGTTCCTTCTGTTTTTGTGCCAGCCAGTTCTGTTTCAGGAAGAGCAGTAGCCTCTCTATTCCCTGCGCTGCTTTTATCTTCCATCCAAAAAGCCTTGCCAACAGCCTGATATCTCAGTAAGCACAGCCTGCTTGCCTGCTTTCAGGAGGCCTCTGCCAGCTGCTCAGCATAAAAAGCTTGCAGACCACTCTTGGTGTTACTTGGGATGGAATGGGGCTTTCCAGAGAAACACCAGCTGGGTCCATTCCCTTTTCCCTCCATGTGCCATTTCACTCAGATGCCCAAAGAACACAAGCATGTACAAAGAAGAGAAGGGATTTAATTCAGCAATTCCATGATTATGCAAAGCACCTTCTGACATGGATGGGAACTGTACAGGCACAAAGACTGCAGGAGAGTGTGCTGACAAAGGGAAAGATTTATTGATCTAAACCTTATATTAATATTTAAGAAAACAAACAAAAAACCCCACAGTGTGCAACCTTCCTGATGCAAACTTTCACCTTGTACATGTAGTTATTTCACAGAAGATTCATTTTAGACACTGGCACCTTGTTCTCCATTGTACAGTGTAGCTGTACAGTATTCAAGTGCTTTGCAACCAATAAAATCACCTTCCCTGGTGATGCTGAAAAACCACATTCTTGCTTTTAACAGAGGGAATATTCTGACTTGCTCAGGAAAAATGGTATCTTATGGAAAATGGAAACCAGAAATGCTCGGTGGTGGGTCTGCACCTTCACTGTACAAACCCGTTTGCCCACAGTTTTTTTAATGAGGAGAAACTGCCAGGTGCCTCTCTTGAAGCAATCTTCCCATAGATATTCCCAAGCCCTTCGTTGTTTTCCTGCAGAGTGTGGTCGGTCGCTTCTTTTTCAACTCCTTTGACTGGCAATATACTTTATGGTCCGATCACAAAGAACAGGAGTTAATTAGAGTCTTGGATGGGGATTAAAAGCCTTTTAAACAAAAAATTATCCTCAGGAAGTTAGGACTTCTCTGGGAACAAATAGGGCACTGTAAGATAGGAAGTGGGGCTTTGATACGTGATTTGACAATCCAGTTGTGACTGTGCCAGAGTGATGTTTCTGTCACATCACATTCTTTTGGCAAGTTTTATTTCCTATGGGAGTCAGCTACAAGGAGTGGTGTCCAGGGATAGTGTTTCTTCCCAAGCTTTTTCCGCGGTGTGCAGCTTAGTTTCCAACATGCAAGTCACACGTGCTGACAAGAATCAGATGCACCTGTTCCTTGACCAGGACCCACTTGGCAGATGCAGATTTATAGACCCTAAAAAGAAAGGGCTGGAGGGCGTGTGCCAGTTGAGCTGGGTAATTTTACTGCCAGTGATATTTTTAGTATAAACTGTGTACTTGCATCTAAGTTTAGAGTGATTGTAATTACTTTAGAAGTTTTGTTGTACAAAAATAAACAGCTGCTGGAGACTGAGAGCAGCCACAAAGCATCGGATGCATTGGTTCACATGTGGTAACGCTTTTTCTAATGTGCCCACTGGGGTTTCTTGCCTAAACTCTACCTTTGCTCCCTGCTTCAGCAAAATGTCTTGCTCTTTATCGATCTCAGCAGGACATTTTTGATTCTTTTTCTGCTTCTCTTGTTCACTGGACTGTGAGAGGTGCTCTGTCACCTTCTTTTTCTCAACAGTGCCTGTACTTTGATTAAAACCTCCAGATTTTTCCTTGCAAAGCAGCACTGTGCTGTATTGTGCCTACAGACTGTGTGTATATGCCTCAGATTTCCTGGGAGGGGTGAGGGGTCTCTCAACTCTCAAGATTTGTGGATATTCCTGAAGTGCATTTATTGAATGCTTGCAGAACATGTGGGCTGCAGAAGTACAGCATGTGCTTACCCAGAAAGGAGCAAAGGGGTTTGCTAGCCAAGGGCAAAGAACACTCTTCTTTAAGCTTTCAGTCAAAAGCCAGTCTAGACATTTTTATCACATTAAACAGTCTGAAGCATTTAATAGATATGTGACAGGAAAAAAAGCAGTCTGAACTAGCTGACCAGTTTTCTTATGGGAGAAGCCTGCTGAGCTCAAGCTCTGATTCCTCACAATGGTAACTATTATGCTGGAAATGCTTAAGGGTGATACACAAAACAGAGCTGGTTTTAGACATGTAAAAATGTTTCTTTCTATGGGTTCTGTTGTGCAGTGACACTTCTCTTTATTTTTAGGGGCAGTGTACTTCATGAGTATGTGTGCCACTTGTTACTGAGTTGGAGGAGGCCAGAGTGGATATGGCAGCATTAGTTAAGCACCACTTAAGAACTCTCCAGTGCATCCAGCCAGTGCAAACAGCAAAACATTTTCTTTCTGTCTCTGTTACGGTCCCTTTATCAATTCTTTGGCCTCCACCCTTTTGTCTAGAATAATTTCTCTCACCTTTCCAGATTTTTCCCCATTCATCTGTTGGTCTGTCTGCAGCATGGGGAAGTGCTGAACTCCTTGTCTCCAGGAGCCCTGCCATCCCCACTCCTGAGCTGTCACAATAAATGACCCCACTGCTATTGCCTGGAATGTTGGCACTGTTCTTGCCACTTCTCTGTCTTTTACGCCTGCCGACATAGATGTCAGAGTTTTGTTTTGTTTGTCTTTCTTAGTGTATATTCCACCCTGTTCTTTCCTTTCCAGGCATATTGCAGAAACCCAACTTAATACTTGGAATAAACTCTAAAAATAGCCTTGTTTGTGTTTTTCCAAACCATTTCCATTACAGCTATTCCAAACTACCTGCTGTCCTTTGGCAGCATGGTGAAAATGTGGCCATCTTCCCTTTTCATTTTGGCTGTATTGATCTGCTCGGTCGATTTGTCATTCTGTCAGAGCCCACACCAGTGTCAGATGTATCCCATCATCACTCCCTGTTTTTTTCCTCCTGCTAGTTCCTTCCTCTTCTTTTAAACTCTTGTGCTCTTCCCAACACATCTGTTTTTCTTTCCCCCCTAATGGTTGTCCAGAATCATGAATGTCCTCATATTCCCACCTTTCCAGCGAGAGAAGAGAAAGCTGCTTGTCTTCCTGCCTACGTGAGGATGCTCCTGCCTCAGACTGAGGACAAAGGTGTCCTCTGCTTGTGCTATGTGTGTCCCTTCCCACCTCAGCAGAAGTGGAGGTCCCAGCAGCAGGTAACAATAAAGAATAGTGATGAGCAGAAGGAGGCTTGAAGAGGTATCAGCTCCCCCTCTTGTTTCCCGCTGCTCAACACTGAATTGCATCTTAACGTTAGGAATTTGGAGAAAGTGACTCCTCTGACTCTGGTGCCTCCAGTTGGCCCAGAAAAATCTGGATAAATTGAACCTTTGAGCTTGCTGTAAATCCTGCTGTTTATTGTGAGATGTCGAAGGAGTGTTCCAAATGGGCTGTGTATTGCCAGTGTGCCATACCAGCACTCCTGACCAGCAGACTGGCTCTCCTTTTTGTCCGTGTGCTGGACAAATAGGTTACATACCAACACTTTTATTTTTATCCCTTTTGGAATACTGTGTCAAATCATCCACTTGGAGCAATACAAAAAATCGAGATGCCTTTCTTCCAGAAATTTTCATGTGTGTGTATTTTGAACAGCTGAACTAGCCAAAATGCATCCAGGGTGAAGATGAGGAGAGGCTGCTGGCTTGGAGCACTCTCCCACCCCTCTCTGTAGTAGCTGACATGCCTAGTTTTACCCCATTTCTCAAACTAGTGATACATTTGTATTCAGAATGACATTTTAGGGGCGTTGTTCTCATGTGATGTAAACAACTGAATACCTCAGTAATGACTATATTAGCACTCTGAGCTGTTTTATCAGATAAACTTCCTCAGAAGTCTCACACACTCTCCTTTTACCCCACAGAGACAACAGCTGTCAATTCGATAACAACTGCTGTGACAGGAAACATTGCACAATGTCCAGAGAGTTGTTTTAATATTTGATTAGTAGAAATGAATATGCAGATTGCGTGGTTTCTCTGAGGCAGGGATTAGTGAAAGGGACTGTGGTGCTATGTTTTATGCATTCCCATCTCCTCTTTGTGGTTAACTATGAACTTACCGGCTAAAGGATTGGTGATATTCTTTATCCTTGGTCCCATTACCTGCATTGTTTTCCTTTTTCTTTTTTTTTTAATTCTATCTCCCTTGCTTTTAAAGCTTCTGGGCAGTGACACAACAACCATTTAAAAAGAAATGTGGCTGAGACAACTTGACAAGAAATGCTTACTCCGCCACCTACCTACCATAATGAAGTAATAATAATAACTAAAAGTTCAGAACCAGCTGCATTTCCTCTTGCATCTCTATGAAATTAAAGATAACCTGGTATATCTGAAACATGGCTGCCCATATTTGTCCTGCTGGAAAGAGAGCCTCTGGATTTCCAAATTATAGGCAGCATTTTATTCTTAGCCTTGCCTAGTTATGATGCACTGTGTTTACAACTGGGGCAATCTCATCTTCAGCAAAATGCCCAGTTTGTTAAAAGAGTTACTACTGGATATTATTGGTGATTTAAGGTGTACTTAGCGTCACTAGGTCTGTAATTAAGACAAGTCTTGGTAGCCTCATTCTTTAGAGGGAAGAAAAGGAAAATTGGGAACATGGAAGCGTCTATCCAGGACTCCGGAGTACCCTGGCTCACCGCCAGCTGTAAACCAGCTCCCTTGACTCCTGTCTGCCCCAAAGGGGAGGAGTTTTTCCTGAAAAATTGGTGATGAGTGTTGTTTTTGCATTCAACAGGCAGAGTGTCTGGGGGTGAGGAAGGCAGACAAGGGGAGCCAGACTGTTCTTCTTATTATTGTGAGAAATAAATGGAGGGCGGTTTTATTACAAGCAGGAGTTTGATCATGTTGAGAAACTGTGTAGTTTGGGG
>JAWMRA010000113.1:851457-911505 GCA_035584735.1 Pseudotriccus pelzelni | reverse complement strand
GAGGTGCCCGTGGGAGCTGGGGGACCTGTCTGCCCTCTTTCTGCTCCTGCTCTCCTCCTGCGCCCTCTGCTTCTCTCCTTGCTGTTGTTTTGGTGCTCTGGGTAGGTTTTTTGATGTTGCTGGGTGGGTTCTGTGGTGGAATGCTTTGTCTGGATTGTGCGGTGCCCTTTGGAACTCGTGCCAAGTTCCCCTGTTTTCTCCCCTAAATTATCAGTACGAGTGCCTCTTGGGAACAAGAGTGTGGCTTATTGCCTTGACACTATCTTGAGATAATAAAGAAGCCTATATATATACATATATATTTTAAGGTAGAAGTCCTGGCTGAGCCTCTGACCTCTTGGCTCTACGGCTGAGGTGTTACAAAGGCTTACTCTTTTTTTTTGCCTTCCGAGCCTTTTTGTGAGGGTCTGCTTCTGTCTTCTCTATACCCTTAAAGGCCAGGGATGCATTTTTATACTTACTGTGACTGGAAAATATTAGAAGGGTCAAGAGCCGTGACCAGAATATATCTAGGACATTCTTCCAGCAAGAGGAACACTGCAAGGAGTTGCTCTGCCGTGTAGCTAGTGGTGTTACCCCAGCTTGCTGCCCTATGGATGATCCACAGGTGGATCACTTGTTTGTGTTTTTGTCTTAAATTTCAATTTATTTTTTTTTAATCTAGCCCTGTATCAGTGCTTCTCTCCGGTTTTCACTGACTTAAGCATGTGATAGGCAAAACGAGTATACATTACATGTACAGCTTTTTCTCCCTGTCTTATCTGCTTTGATTTCTAATTTCTTGGAGATCCTCTCAGTATGTTTTATTTTGCTGTATTTATTTTATACGTTACCTAGTTCAGTAGAAATGTGATATCACTGAAAACCTCTAGGAACTGCTGGGATATAAATATCAGTAAACAGAAATGTGGAAAAAGAACAAAACTAACCTTCAAATGGGCCCAGGCTGGAGTTTGAAGCTCATGTGGTTCCTGTGGTTTGCTGTCTATGTTGTATGACTATGTTCTTCTGTTGTCCCAGCTCTTGGGTCAGAGCTGCTTTAGACTTTTGCATATGACAAATGTGACTGTTGCTTTTTTCTAAATAGATTTGTAGTGCTGTAGAAAGAGCTTGCACAGACAGTGACACCAACTAAATACTCATTGGCAGAGTTACCTCGCACAGGGAACTGGTAGTTATTTTGCTGGTTTAACTTGTTGGAGGATTTACTTCTGTTGTGTTCTCGGCACAGCTTTTTATTCCTGACTTCTAAATGTAGCCAGGTAGTCAAGGGAGTGGATCCTTAATTAACGAACTAACTGATGATCTGGTCTCAGCCAGGTTTAAATACTTGGCTATAAGTGGCTTATCAAAGATTAAATAAGTGGGTAGTAACAGGCTAAGGGGTCAAGTTAGCACACCCCTGATCTTTAGTCCTCTGCTTCTGTCACTCAGCAACGCAGTGTGGCTTAAAAGGAGGTTAACATTGCTCTGTCTACAGAGCAAACTACTAGACATGGGGTTTTCAGGCAGTATTTTCTAGTATGTCTGTGTATAGCAAGCCAGCAGGGATAACCCTGCCCACATTTACACACATGCA
Organism: Pseudotriccus pelzelni; assembly: GCA_035584735.1. Taxonomy (NCBI): domain Eukaryota; kingdom Metazoa; phylum Chordata; class Aves; order Passeriformes; family Tyrannidae; genus Pseudotriccus; species Pseudotriccus pelzelni. The sequence continues at coordinate 909,926 of JAWMRA010000113.1, read as the reverse complement.
GCCCCAGTTTGCACTTAACTGACTGCAAACGCTGTCCTGAGTACAAAAATATCTCAGAAAACATGTGTGTTTTATAAGAATCCTACTACTGGTTTTCAGCATGGTTTTATTTAATGAAAGTTAGCATGATATATGGTAATTATTTGTGCAGTTAGGAGGCTTTGTTGACGTAAGCATGCAGTCATGAACCCGCCTCTAGCACATGGTTTTAATTTCTTCTTTGTTGCTTTCACGATTTGACACTCTCGTCCAAATAAAATATTTTTTGAGAATTGATTAATGAACATTCCCTGATTTATAACAAGGCTGATTTATAGAGCATTAATAAAGAATAACAAAGTTTAGCCTAAGATGACTTAGGCTTTCATTTCTGGTAGCTCACTGATGTGGCAGGTGGTAGAAGATAGCGAAAACATTGTCATGAAAAAGGCACAGTGGAATTCCAGATTTGTTCCACAGGAATCCAGGAACGGGAAAACTCTTGCCATGTAAAGTAATCTTTGTGCAGCCCTGTCTTTGAGATGAGAGCAGCAGGTCTGGAGAAATCTGCTATGGAAATAGCAGTTCTCATTCTTTTCATACTATTTCCTAGTCCCTTGGCTACCTGGAATTTAGTACTCTTTTCTAGCCTAATCATGTGGGTCAGTTGCACAGTGCTTGTGGTAGAAGGGAACTAAACTTGGTGATCTTACGAGCTGCCGGCTTTGTGAAGTGGCTGTGTTGGTGTCTGCACGTGTTGCCTTCCCCGAGACGGGGAGAGTTGGGCAAAATGAGACACCTCCTGGTCCTCAGAAATTCAGTGTACTCTCCATCTGGCCCTGCAGCGGCAGAAGTTCTAGGCTAACAGCTCTCTGGCATGCTCCCTCTGGAGACATGACGTTGGTGGAAATGTAAGTACACTCCATGAAAGAAACAAGAATTGCAACAGAACGGAAAAGAAACACCAGCTCGGCTGACACAAATACTGCAAATATCCTCAAGGAGGAATAATAACCATGTGAATGACATATTATATGATTGATGCTGTGGTTCTGCTGTTTGAGCGTCTCATCAACTTAACTGTGTACAAATGAAATTACTGTGGGTGACGGATTTCGGGGCTGGTTCTACCTGTCGGTTGTGCTCCGGGCTGACAGTGCCAGCTCATGTCACCAGAAGACAACAACCCTGTCCCTTCCACTTGGCTTGGATTCAAACCAGTGACCTGCACCTGCATAGCAGTGCAGGCTGCAGCCAGCTCCTTAGTTCTGCGCATTTTCTGCACTCTGGGGAGTGAAATTATAGTCTCATTTTTAAACTCCCTCACTTTTGTAGCCTCACTTTCTTGCTTCTCGCTTTGGGGCAGAATTCTCAAGCAATTTGTGCTTTGTTGCTTACCACCAGACTGAAAATGTCATTGGAGATTTCCGCCAGGGTAGCAGTTCTCGAACTTGCTGTTGTGCTAATTCTCCCACTTCAGTCCATACAGCGGCAAGACACTGTTTTATTTATTTTGTAAAAAATATATATTGTACAAAAAATCAGTTTCAGCCCTCAGCTGATGTGTTGGACAAGTTTTAGACCAACGCTTGATTTCAGCTGCAAATCACTCAATTATAGGGACAAAAAGGGATCCAAATGTCCCTCAGCTCAGGCTCTTCCTCAGTTTTCTCATGGCCATAGGGAAGACCTAGCCATGAGCTGCCTCTTCAGGGCACCAGGTGGTTTCTCCAAGCAATCCTGGGCCTTACACAGCCCACTTGTGGGAACAGGGATTCATTCCACAGCTCAGTTACTCACGTGCCAGTGGAATATCCAGTTCCATGGTGAAGTGGATTCCTTAACACGGCTTTCCGGGTTTTCCTCTGTTTCTCAGGAGGGATTATTCCAGGAAGACTGCTGGTCTCTCTGGAGTGGCGTAACTCTCAGGTGTTGGCCTGCTTCTGTGCCATCAGAAATAGGTTTTCCTTTTGGATTGCTGTGATTTCTGGCTTTTCCATAGAAACCTTTGGAGGTGGAAAATCAAATGTCAGGGAGAAATGGAAACATGAAAGAGGACACGTGTTTGGGTCTTTGCTGGAAAGTTTATATCTCAATAAAGGTGTAAATCGAAGCCACAAAGGGCTTGTGTAGGTTCTGAATGCTCAAAAGGGTTAATAGCGATGTGGGGTGAGGTTGTTTTTGGGGCCTGGACCCTGAAGTAGCTTTGCACTGGAATTCATTAGACAGCAGCCACGTCTTTCCAGAGCCCTGGTGGCTCAGGGAAGTAACTTAAGTCAGTTGCTGACCCCAGAGCCACAGCAGCCTGTGGTTTCCACAGGAGCAGCTGAGAGTCACGGCTGTCTCACCTAAGGTGTGGAGGGACGAGCCGAGTCACAGCACTGGACGTGGGTGTAGCTCCCCTGCTGCTGTCCAAGGGACTTGTGGCACTGCTTGTAGTGACAAGGATTACAGTTATCAGCACAGCAAAACACCTGCTTTTCATCTTAAATGCCAAAATTTTGCTGTAAGAGGCTATTGTCTCCTTGCACATGTTGCTGTGCTCTCTCTGGCATTAAACTCTCTGAGCAGCAGTAGAATAAAAAACTTTTGTGTGCGTGTTCTGCATCAGTCCCTGTTCAGAGCTTAAGACATAGCCTGGAAATTAGCCGAAAAGAAAAATTAGTGGATCTGGGTGATGTTTAGGTTTTTTGTAGTTTGGGGGTTTTTTTTCTTTTCTTCTTTCTTTTTTTTTTTTTTTTTAATAGGTACCCCAAATAGCTACTTTATCAAATTTGGGAATGGTCTCTCCTGTCTGAGTTGGTCTGCTTGGTGTGATTGGCATGTGAGTACGTGCTTAGAGAGCTTGTAAACACTGCAGGGCTAAGAGAAGAAAAGAGATAAAGGTGCTAACAGACTTCAAAAATAATGCTTGGGAAAACAGGGTTCAGCTTGACCTACTTCTCATTAGCTTTGGTCTTTAAAAGCAAAACAAAAGACTCAATTATTGTTTGATTTTCTGGAGTGCTTAAAAAAAGCTCATAAAACTTTCCATCTGAAACAGAGACCAGGAGAAAATGCCTGAAAACCTGACAGTGTGATACAGAAAGCAAGCATGAGATGATCATTAGTCAGAACAAGTTAAATAACTTAAAAAAAATACAGCCAGAAAATAAGAAATACTGTATAATCAATTTTGCTAATAGTAGTTGCAGTCAATGTTAAGGAGTATCACATTGAAGTTATTTTCACTCGATGTTCACTAACAGTAGAGCAGTAATGTACTGAATAAAGTGATTCTGTTATTAAAAAAATATGATTCCAGACTTAAAATATCATGTAGCTGACCTCTTAAGGTGTTACCATAGAACGGTCAGTGGGAATTCAGAAATGAAGGCAGTGCATCTGCTAGCCCAGGGCAGGCTTACCACCTCACTAAAAGTGCAAAAATTTATTGGAAAACTGTAGAAAAGGGGCCAAGTTGCTTATTTAATTTGTTGCACCAAGAAAACCATCCTGGTGACTTTTATACAATGGTATGGGAAAGATTAGTAGTGTGATGGGGACTTTGCTGATGCTGTAATTTCTGAGTGAATGCAGTTGACCTACCAAGGGAGTCAATAACAGCTGAAAAACCTTAAGTAGGTTGTTTTCAGTGCTGCAGGAGTTTACATCTCCCCCAAAGGCAGAGCTGATCCAAGGAACAGTGGAATCTCCAGGAAAGGTCTGAGTCAGCAGGGCTTTGAATGGCTGTTGTATCAGACAGACCCAACCATATGAAAGCACTTAGGCAAATATGCAGTTGTTAGCACATGAACAGTTTTGATAAGAAAGATAAATTTCTTTCTATGCTCTGCCTTGTGAGATCCCAAAAACGTGTTTTACCAAAACCGTGTGTTACTTTGGGGTTGGTATTTTAGCCACATCTCTTGAGCCTTTCCTACCTGAGCGTGTCCCTGGCAAACCTGGCTGGTGTGGGGTTGAAAATGCATTTCCAGCCAAGTGCTGGCAGCACATGTCCTGAGAGGGAAGGCAGCAAAGCTGGACGACAGCCTGTGGTAGTGAACTGCTCTGGACTGGTCTGAATCGTCTCCAGCCCAGCCCTGGAAGTACCGGCTGGCAATGTGAGCTGCCATGGAGGCAGATGTTGATAAAGAGGAGCAGGCAGCTGAGAGAAACTTTCTCTCCTCTTGCACAGAGGGTTCAGGATGTCTAGAGGAGTTTTTAGGCACTGCTCCTGAGGAGTAATGACAGTATGAGGAGTGTTGAGAATTACAAACGTTATTAAAATGCAGGAGGAGGAGGGGGAAGAAAGAGGATTGACAAGGAAAAATATGAAAGGAGGAGTTACTAGAAGAGAAAATAAGAAGTTAAGATAAATGAATTAACTGATAGACACGCTCCAGGTGCATGCAGTGAGCTGTCTTTCTGCTCTGCATGTTCTCGGTGGTGCTGTCCAGCTCAGTGCTGGCCTCTGCCTACCCCCACATTACAATCAGTGCTTACAGCAGCTGTCTCTGTATTTGTATTTATTTACAGCAGTGAAGTCCACTTGGTTTTCCTCCCTTTTCTTTTCCTTCTGAAGCTGGGTGCAGATGTGCAGAAGTGGGTGAGAACCAGCTCTCCAAGATGGACAGTGCAGCTCCTTTCAGTGGTTGTGGTGCCATATCCTCAACTGTCAGAGCAGGCTGGGAAGTGCAGACAGGGCAAGTGCCTGACAGTGATCAGGGCAGTCGTGGAGTAGGGACCTCAGCATTACAAATGTTCTCTGGATGTTGTGATGTTCTCTTGACACTTACACAAGCAAGGGACACCCGGCAGTCCAGTTTGCTGATGGAGAAGCTCAGAGAACCTGTCTCAGAAGTGAAAGTCCCAGGAACAGAAAGTGGTGTGTTGAACAGAAACCTATTCCTTGAGCTAATGCTCAACCATTGCATGTTGGTTCCTGCTAAAACCCAGGTGTGATACTCAAGCTCAGCTTGTGACCTTCCAGGTGTTATTTCATGTCTTCATCCTTCGGAGACCTCATTTCCCACTCCCAGGGAAATGCTGTTCCATGGCTGTTGGCATGGAGCAATGAAGACATCCGGTGGCTGCTTGGGTTAATGGCAGGTGAGTGAGGGACCCTCACGGAGGTTTTATGGAGCCAACAAGTTTAAGTTTCACTCTGCAGGCACCCACCAGTGCTGGAATCACACATCTCCCGTGGACAACACTGGTCCTGCTCCATGGGGACTGAGGTACCAAGCTGCCCCTGTCTCCCTCATTCCTGCCTTCCTGAATCTGCACACATACAAAGGGAGCTGGGGAAGAAATTTCAAGGTTATTATATTTTTAATCCTTTCCCCCATGGCTTTTAAGCAACAGCCCATGTGGGTTTCTCCTTGAAAGCTGGTAACCAGTGGACCAGATGCTCTCTGGTCTTTTCCTCTGGGACTCACAGCTCCAAGTGCTACCAGTGACCTTTGAGGACTCTAAAAAAAAACCAACCCGCATACTGCTTTCCCATAGACCGTCACTGTGGAAACTACAGTCTTTCTTTGTGCTTCATTCATTTTCAATTTGGCCAGCCCTGCCACTGATATATGGACAAATGAGGAAGCGGCAGAAGAGAAAAGAACTCTTGACAGAGGAGACCGGCAAATAAAAACTGTTATGTTCCTCTGTCAAGCCCAAGTGTGAATGGTGCTGCACCTGGAGAGCGTGGACAAAGGGGCTGCATTCATGGCCAGGCCCTCGTGTGTGGGAAGCCAGCAGACCTAAAGGAGTTGCCGTGTCGAGAGCGTGATTCAGGAGACCTTCCTTGTTTGGGATTAATCGTATAAAAGGGAGGCGTGAGTAAAAATATCCTGTTGGCAGGAACGTCCTGTCGGCTGGGTGCATGTGTTGGTATTAGCCGAGCAGTGCTGCCGAGGGGTCTGGGACATCTGGGAGATGAATCATCCCCATCCAGAACTGGAGCAATTAGCTACATTTAGCCCAGCAAAAGGCCTTGAAAGGTGTCTAATTGAGTGGCTCGCAACCGCGCCAGGAAACAATGTGGATCTGACAAGAATCCCACAATTAATTCCTGCATTGACCTAGTGGGACACCATTTGCTAATGCGGGCAGATTATCCTAGATAACTAATTCAATTCTTACAGCGGCCGCTGCCCACATAAGTGTTTTGTTAACTAGGATGAAAGTAAAGGAGGTAGTTAATGGCAAGTCTTTCTTGCAGCCCATTATTAAATCTGTGACCATTTAAACATAAAACAGAGGAGTTTTTGGCAAGGTCAAGGCCACACATTTCTGGGGAGCATAAAGTTCAAAATTGTGCCCTGGCAGCCCCAGTGGTTTTGAACCGCTGTGTTAAACTACTTTAAACAAGTACGCATTTACTTGAGGACAAATTTAGGAGCTTAATAAAGGAAGACATGTCAAACACAATTTATAGGTATTAAGAAAATAGAAACAAATTATGTTCTAGGTAGGTGCGCAAAAAGAATTTCCCAAGAAAAATAGCAATCATTTCCTTTAGAAATACTAGAAGTAAAAGCTTTTGAGCTTGCTTTAAATATTTTTTTTTAACAATGACAATATTTTTTAAACATCAGTCTTTATTATATGGAATTGCAATATAAGTATTAAAATTCCTGCTTTTAGTGGGACCAAAAATGTGGTGGCGAGACCTGAGAACTTGTTGGCAGATTATGATTGGCAAGATTAAGCCAGAATTAATTTGTGAAATCCAGAGCTTTGCAATTTATTAGTGATTATCTGTGTGTGTGTGTCTGCAGTGCTCCCCAAGAGGAACGGCTTTTACAGAACAAGCTGAGAAAATAAATAACAGTGTTCTGGGGAGAAAGGTCTAAGTTAATAAGTGGGGAGGCAGAAACCGGTTCCTTTTAATGATGATGACTTTTTGCTTTTTTTTCCTGCTGGTTGGTTCTGTTAGAGGAACTCTGCAGCTTAACTAATCATGTTGAGGCTGTGGCTTTGCTATCACGACCCCTTTGTCACGTTTGCCAAGGAGTCCTGACTCGAGATAAACTTTACTCTGAACTGAACAAATGCTGAATTCTGGTGACAAGAGCTGCATAAGCAAGTAGTCTGTAATTTTTCCCTCCAGAAGTTCTTTTCCCTAAAAGGAAAATTCACCTTTCTGACAAAGGAGATATTTCCATTTAAAAAAATGTTCATTCACCCTTCACCCCCCCCCAAACCAAAAAAAATGAAAGCCTTGGACACTCAAGAACAAACAAACAAGAGCAAGTTCTTGGGTCTTGTGTTGCCTTTTGTTTATTTGTTTAGCTTTCATTTTAAAATAAATTATTTCATCTACCAAGGTCAAAACAACAGAGTTGCTCTAGAGGGGAATAATCCCTTTTCCTGACCCAAGTGACTCCATTAAGAGGTTATACAGTGGACCAAAACACAGCTCATGTGAGGGACCAGATTGCTTTTGTGACATCCTTAGTAGAAAAGGAAATCAGGCTGATTCCTGGGACAGCTGGATGAGCCCCCAGAGAAGGGGGTGGCAGCTCCTTCTTCTGAGGAGTCACTGACAGCAAGAGCGTTTTGGGGCCAGTAGCCGTGTGTTGGTATCCTTAACGTGTATATTACGGGTACAACAGTGGTGAAGCTGCTGTTGACTCCAAGGAGTTTGTTAGCAACCACAGGAGAAGAAATTAAGGAGGAAGGAGCCTTAAAATGGTTTGGATCCACTGAGGAGCTGAGCCAAATTTCAGTCTCAGCACAAGTGTTCTCCTGTAACGCGCGACGCTAACGTGATGTCAGAAAAGTGCTTGCAGTTCATTTCCACTTATTTATTTTAATTATTAAAGTGGGCGCTGGGAGGTTTCACTTGCTTGTTTTTTAAGCAGGCAGTTGTAAGCTGAAGTTTAGTGGAGCTAAGTGAGGGCAGCCAACAGAGCAGATGTTACCGCTGGACGCAGCAGGGACATTTCATTTCAACGGGCTCTGGTAATGCTGTAGGAGAGGATTGGCAGAAATGGGAAGAATTTCTCTTCTACCTGAGCAGGTTGTGAATTTCTTGCATCCCTTGAGGAAACAGAACCAGCTAGGAACCCATGCGTGCAGCTGGGGAGTTTCTCTATAATATAGTAACAGCTGTAATGTAGAATCTGGGGGGTTTCACTCCATTAGATTTCAGAAGGATCTCCCCCACGACGGCTGCGGACTCTGGCCGTGCTCCCCAGCTCTGTGGTCAGCCGTGCTGAGGACACACAATGAGTAAGAGGAAGAGATTGTGCAAGATCTTCTCTGTGCTTCTCCCTGTGAGGAGAGAAGGGATGTGAGCTTGTTTGACTTGGGTACATGAGTAACCCACTTATTTTTGCCAAGAGGACAAAGACTGAGCTTCTCTTGGGCTCGGAAACGGCACAACAGTTCTCCTGGAAATCCTGATGAAAGAATTAGTTCATAGGCTCCCCGTTCTTCAAGGCAGCTCAGCTGGGCTGGGCTGGGCTACTCTACAAACCATGTTTACTGGATCCAGGAAAACGTTGTTGTCCTTCCTCCTTCCCAGCAGGAGTTGTGGGAAAACACTGGAGGACTAGCAGTTCTCATCTGCTCACTGCTCAGATGTCCTGTCTTAGGTGAGCCAAGGTGAGCTAACAAGCCCACCCATTTAAATTAAGAATTCCTCTTCTGTGTGAGGTAATAACTCAAGTTACAGCATGAACTAACTTTGCAGGGAGAGGGTGTTTTAAAAGGGGTTCTCCTGAGGGCTTTGGGTTTTTGGAGGAAACATGAGAAAGAAATCAGTTCTTTCCTTCGCAATGAGATGATGCCTTTCAATAATACCACTAACTAAGCTTGTTTAGATGAAATAGGAAACACAAAATGAAACAGTCCCCTTTTGATCATTCATTGCAACAGCTGTGGAAATGACTCTAAAGCTGTGGGTTTAGTCCATTGCTGTGTGAATGGGCTTTGTGATGATTTCTGTTTATCCTTCATATACAGGAAGAAATGTCCAGGAGTGTCCTGGAAACTCCAATGTGTTTTGTAATACTCCTGAACTCTGGGTAATGTGAGATCTCCTGAAAGCAACCTGTGAAATCTTAGCAGAGAAGGGGGAAGAGACCAAAGCTTTCTATGTGTGAATTATGAGGTGTGTGGATTAGCAATGGGAATATTAATGAGGTTTTACTATACTACTTCACGCAAAGTATTAGTTACTCTGTCAGTCTTGCTGCTGTGGGAGGTCACCCAGTCAGATGTGTGAGCAGCCTGGGAAATGGGATGGGTGAGTTGAGATTTCCTTAAACTTTGCATCCAGTTGTATCAAAGAGTAGCTTTGATTTAGAAAAAATAAGTTGCTCATCCTCTGTCCCTATGGTCAGGCACCTCGATAAAGGTGCTTCAGTGGCACTGTCATTTTCTCTGATAGTTACCGAAACTTGACAAACAGCTTTAAGAAAATAGCAGTTCTGGTTTGTGAGTCCTACGTTATGCTCTCTACTGTGCTCCTAAGGGCAAAACTCTTGGAGGGTCTCGATGAGTTAATTTAGAAGTGCTAGAGCTGAGCTCAGGCTGTCACTCTGTGGGTTTTGGAGACCAATTCAAGCTGCACGTCTCTGGCCGCCTTCCTGGTCGTCATTCCCAAGCTGTGCTCCAGAGGCTGAGCCATTCCCTGTAAGACTCACATTACCTCTGGCAGCACAGGTCTTGCTCAACCCATAGGTACAACTTCTCTGACCTGTTTTTGAGCCACCTTAGTGGGAATCTGTGTCAAATAACGAGCAGTAATGGCTGTGGGGGGAAACAAAATGATTTGCCTGACAATTGAGTCATCTTTGTTTCATCTTCCCACAGCTATTAATTTGCTGAAATTCCCCGCATCCTTTGTACAGCAGTTGTCCTCCTGCCTCTGCCACTGCTTCCCATATGTTTTACCTCTGGACCACTTGTACACAGTTGGATTATTTTTCTTTTTTTTTTTTTTTTTCTCCTCGCTGCCGGGAAAATGATGTTGTTCGTGGAGTTAATTTGTCGTTCTTTTTCACCACATGGAATCATCTACTTCCAGATGTCTCTTTGAGTAGATGTCAGTGATTCAGTCCTGTCTGAAACTGGCATCCCAGCGTTCCACACACAGAAAGGAGCATGTGTTGGAAGGCATCATCATCTGTTCCTAAGACACGAGTAATCTTTCATGTGCTTGGCATTTGTCGTTCTACAATTAGACTCCTTTCCTAAAGATAATAACCTAATTATAGGCTTTGCTTCAGCAGTTTGGTGGAATATGTTGGTGAATCATGGGTGAAAGGGGCAGAGGAAAATTCTGCAGCTTATACAGGCAAGAAGTTGGGATATGGCAATCAAACACAACTCTTACCTTTCTCCTCAGTTGTAGTGCTGTCTGTGGGAAAAGATCTTCCAAAGCTTAAAAATGCATTTAATGCATCATTTCCCTTCACTGTTTATACAAACTGCAGTGTGTAATTGCAGAAATATTTGTAACTTGTACCTCCTGAAAAGGAGTTGTATGTCTTGTGTCTCTGTGGAGAATTTTTCAACAGAAAAAGCAAACATGAATTACCAATTATTTAGTGTTTGCTTTGGGATTTTATTGATAAATCAGTGTTCTGATTTGTCATGCACTGGCTGCAAAGCAGCACCTGGGAGGGGATGGTGGTGTGACTTCAGGTGCTAAACCTCTCTAACTGATTCAGGAACTAGACATTTCTAGGGCCACACACCTTCGGTTCTTTTTGCGTTTTGGAGCTTGTGCTTCCCTGGATATGTATTAGCTTTTCAAAACAGGCACAGAAATGCTGCTTTCCGACTTGTGTGCCCAGGTCTGTAGCCAGCACTGTCTTTTTTATCTTTGCTCTGGATTGCTCTGACGTGCCCAGCTTTCACCTCTGAATGCTTCCCTTCAGAGCTTTCCTCCCCTGCCCGTAAAAGTGGGCCAGAGACCTTATTTTTATCTCTTTAAACTGTCCTGATAGATGTGGGCATGTTAACTTAGGCAATAACAAATTGCTTAGACTTCGCCTCGACTGACAGCTCTTGGCAATTTCTAACCGCTCCTACTTGAAAATATCTATATTTTTCCAGCTCTCGTGCCCAGTACACACTCCAGCCAAGATCCCGTTTCTGAGAAGGTATATCCTCCATGCGCTGTGTAATGCAACGTTTATCACTGCAGATAAAACACGTTTGGGCTTTGTCTTCTGTTAACACACTTCTGGGCAGGCCAGATCCTCACCTGATAGAAATTAAAGTAGCTCTGTGCAGATCCCTGGAGAAGTGCCAGCTGACACCAGTTAGGTAATATCTGTGCATTATTAATCAGGGCTCAGATAATGTTTGTAGAAATGTTGTTCCCCAGCCAGGAGATAAATAGCTAAATAAGATAGAAACCAGTAATGAGTGCAGTAGGCCAGAAATACTGATGTGGAAATGTCTGAGCTGTAATTGTTGGCTGGGAGAGAGCTGGATTTCCTAGAGGCCAGGTGGTACCTCCAGGCACAGGAGGTTAGGGCTGGGATTTGGGGTCAGCAACCCAGTGCAGGCAACATCAGGAGGTGAAATCTTGAGGCATGTCTGTGCCTGGAAATTAACCAAAACAGCTATTCCAGAGGATCTAAAATAGCTATTTTGGTGTGTTTCCAAGTGCTGCTTTGAAATGCTAATGCTCGAAGCTGTTTGGCTTTTATTTACAGTAAGAAACAAAGATAACAGCCCACTAGACACTTGAAGGACTAGGGGGATGTTTGGAATTAAAAAAAGATGGGGTGGCTTTTACTCTATTACAAACAGGGAGCGAGCACCGCTGGTTTGCACAAAGGACAGTGAGTTTTCTGGTTGTGCTCTGCAAGCTGTTGATGCTGCGGAACAAGGATCGTCTGCTGCGAGAAAAAGCCTTTCTACTGTGTACGGGCCTTTGCAGAGAGGAGGGGAAATTCGGGTTTTATAGCAGGTAGAACAATTAGTCATGAGGTGGAATAGCATCTTAAAAGAGTCCGGCTGGATAGCAGGAGGAATTTGCTGGCGTTAAGGACGTACACGGCCAGGTTGTTTTCCAGGGAGGCTCCGTATGCAAGAACTGCACGTAATTAAGAGCAAGACAGAAAATCACTTTTTAGAATGATGCAGGGAGCACTGGGGTGCACAGTTGCTATCTTATGGATAGATCAGTTTCTTTGAAATTTGAATTTGAATGGGTGCAAGGGATAAATTTCCAGCAAAATCCTCCGTTCAGCCCAAAGGAGGGCTCTGAAATGCTCAGTTTGTCTTTCCCTTTGGCACAGGGGCTTTTCTCATGGTATGTGTGTATTTACAGCTCTCTGAGTGAGCACATTTAGCAAAATGGATGCCCCGTGGCATCCTCGCGTTCTCTCTGGAATGGCACATGGAGGCTCGGCTCTGCCCCGGCTGCAGATGCCCGGCCTTTGGGGAGAAGCAGAGCAAGTGTTAAAAGGCCTGGCGGCTGAAGTAAGTGTTGACTGTAACAGGTACCGTAATGATGAATGGCATGAATGGACAATCACTCCTGCCACAGCAAATAAACCCTGTCACATGGAATCCGGCGTTTTCCAGGGAAATCAGCTTTCACTGCGGGCTGCCAGCCCCAAATGAGCTTCATAAAGCACCTGCAGATCTGAGCGTCAAGCAATTATTCCACTATCTTGCCTAAAAATAAAAAGGGCCCTGCCCTTCGATCACCTCCGACCTTTTCCAGCGAACATAAACTAATTATATTTGCGGCAGGAGGAGGAAAGGGGGAGGCGTACAACAACCCACCGCCCCGAAATCTTCCTGCGGGTGTTGCGGGGGCACTGCCGGATTTGCGGGGTGCCTTGGGCTCCTCCATCAGCTCCTGGCGGTGGGGAGCTCCGGGAGCTCCGGGGAGCGGGGCAGGGCGAGCCCCGGGCCGGGGGAGCGGGGCTGGGAGCGGGGCTGAGCCCCGGCCGCCCCGGGACAAGAGCGCCTTTGTTCGGCATCACTTAGCAGCAATTACAGCCCGTCAAAACAGTTTTTGTTTTACGACAACGTGTTAATGGGCCCACGGTTGGGTGTGAGAAGTAACCCAAGCCGCATGGACTGAAGCGGGGTTAGAGGTTAATTGAGACTTTCTAACACAGCGCATGAGATTTTTGCAACCTTTTGCAGCGAGGGAAGTGGGGAACAAAAAGGAGATAATGTGATACAATTAGTTGGAAAGCAGGAGGGTCAAAATTCCCAGATGGAAAGGAAAACTGGCCAAGTGAATCAGGCCAGATGGGCCACCTGGACCATAACGAATGCCAAAAATAGCTTCAGCCCTTCGTCTGGTGGACGAGGCAGTAGGTGGTATGTCTGTCCTTCACAGTGGATTTATTAAAAAAAAAAAAAAAAAGCAAGGTCAACATTATAAACAGCAGTAGCCTGTTGCAATTTGTATTTCAGATCTCTTATCATTAGTGCAGCACTTATTTCAAAGTGGTTTGATTTTAACACAGCAGCTCCCTTCCGATGCGCTCCCAGTTCTGGTCCGGTGATGAACTTCCCACCACTTGTGCTGTTTTCTGACTGCAAATCTCCAGAGCATTATTAACTAACTTGTTGCTAATTGTCGAAGAGAGGTTTGGTGGCAGGGGTTCCCCACAGTCAGTGTGAAGGTGTTTCGGTGTACCAAAGGTGCTGTGCTCTCTGCTCCCCTCCCTGTGTGGATGCTGCACCTGAAGCTGGGGATGATACAGGTGACGGCACCCAGGGATGTATCTGGACTTGCCACCCTTGCAAGATCACAAGGACTAACGCACTCATCCCCTCAGCTGGTGCTGCTTCGACTGCTTCCTTCCTCCTCTGTACTTGGTCATTTCCAAGACCTCTGCAGGGGGACACATGTAGAACAGGAAAAAAACTTGCTGGTATCCACCTCCCAGCTTGCACTTGAAATGAACTGCGAGGTGACTGGAAGTGCCAAGTCACTGCTGGCACCTATTCAGCGCTCATTTGTTTCCCCTGAGCCAAAGTGATTAGTTTCCTCCACTACCTCCAGCCCATATAAGCTCCATGCCTTGGAGCTGAATCGTGTGCTGCAGGTGCCTGCACCTCCTCCCCTGTGTCACATCCAGCAATGCTTGGGGCGTGTGACACGTGGGAAGCGGTGCCACTTCACTCTAGTGCACGGAGCTGCCTTGTCCTTGCCCTAGCAGCCCGGATGTGCCGGCCCTGGCAGCCCACGGCTCAGCCTTCACCCTCCAGTAGGCTGAGAGAAGCTGAGTCTAACAGGGAGGCGCTGCCAGCCCTGGAGTACCTGCCTCAAGGTCAGTGAAGCCCAGCTGGGCTTCATTAATGAGCTCTGGCCTGGTGGAGAAAGAGCACTGGCAGGGGGACAGTGGCACTGTGCAGCCCTCAGAGCCCCAGCCACCAGCTTGGCGACGACAGCAAGTTAGTGCAGCACCAGATTGCCAAGGCTCACCCCAGCCTGGCTGACCCTGCCTGTTTCTCCATCTTTTCACATGCCTAAAAGCAAATGTGGGGACAAGGAAGGGGTAGGAGGAGAGACGGAGTAGAAAAACTCCAGGAAAAGTGAAGGAGGATAACTGAAGTGGGAGAAAATGGCTTGAATTTTGTATCTGTGGATTACCTAACATGCTCAGGCTGATTCCAGAGTGGCCTGGTGACTGCACAGAAAGAGGAGAAAGAGAGGAGACCTGAAATAAAAGCAGAGACAAGGCATTCAGAAGGTGTAAATGAGGGGATGACCGTGATTTGGACAAGCCTGGCTGTCCTCTAAGCGGGATCCCACCGTGTAACCAGAGCACTGCTAAGTGCCAAAAGTGGTATGCAACAACCAGACAGATCTAGGAATGGGAATAATCAGCAGGAAGTGTAACAAATCCCTGAGATTTCATGGAGAATCCCAAGTAGACAAGTCCTGTAGACCTGTGTTGATCCAGGATCCATTCCTGTGCTGTAAATATGCCCAAAGCAAGTGCCCTTCAGGAGATGCTGCAGTGAACTCATAGCAAGGCGTGCTTTGGCTTTCTGTAATCCCTTATCTTTTTTTGGGTACAAGAATGTGTATGTTTTCTTTTGAACAGCTCTTTAGGTATTAAAGCCATATGACTTCCTTCATTTGTCACCAGGAAATGTTAAGAACGTTGCCTGGATGATAAGCCAGTTAAGATAAAAACTTGTGAATTTGGAACAGAGCAGTGTAGGGAGATTAATGGTTGGCTCATTTCTCTGCTGTGGATGTTCAATAGTAGCTGAAGATTTCCAACAATAAATATGTTTTTAAAGTTTGGGAATAAAAATAAAGTTATATAGCCAAAGAAACACAGATCAGAGCAAAATACTGCTTCTAAGTACAGAAACTACAGGAATATTTCTACTGTCCTTGAGTTGCCTGCTTCTGGAATGAAGTCTCAACTTGGTGGGAGTTATTGTTATCCTCTGCTTTTTGATTTTCCCTGAACATCTTTTTGAAATGCTACTTGATTACCAGAATCAAAAATAAGGTGAAATTTCAAAATTTAGAAAAGTTTGATCATCTCTAACAGGGTAAATATAGAAATGGAAGGAAATCTCCAGTGAAAGGAAGAGTGACTTTTTTTGTTTCGTTTGGTTTTTTTTCAAATGCTGTTTTTTTGGTCAGTTTTGGAGTTCGGTCTTTGGTTTTTCTCCTCAGGATGATGACCTGGATGATTTTAATAGAGTTATTCCATGCTGATGGTGCTGGAAATGAGGGGAGAGGCAGGTGTATCACTGCCAAAAACTCCAAACCAATAAAAAACCTACAACCGACCAAACCCCCAAAACACTGACCCAAAGCAGTTCTTTCATCCAGCATTGCGCAGTGATGCTTCTCCAGGAGCAGGTGGGAATACGGCACCTACAGCAATGCTTATGCATTTTTCTTAGGAATCTTCTGTGGAAACTCTTGCTTGAACCCCCTGCAAGCTGAGTGCAGCTTAAAGAGCAAGAAAAGCACATTTTCTGTGAGGTGAGGGTTTCAAGTGTGCCCCCTCAGGGAATCACTGACGGCTGCAGTGCTGAAAACCCTGGGCAGACCTGACAGCCCCGGCGTTTCAGTCTGAGGTGTTTCCAAACACGCTGTTCCCTGCCTGTTGCCTCCCAGGGAACAGATGGAAAGGGTTACCAGCAATGCACATTTTCCTAGGCTTTCTGGTTCTCTTTAGCAAAAGCCTTACAAAAGTCCTCAGACAAATTAGTGCCTGAAGGTAGAGGAAGTCTTTAGCAGGGCTGGGGAACTGCTGACTCAGCCTGTTCTCAGAGCCGTGTCCAAGGGGACCTGCTTTCTGCCCTCAGCGTTTCCAGCGTGGATGGGGATTCCTTCAGGATCAGTTACATTGCTCTCATATGTCTTCTTGAGTCTGTTGAGTCCAGTGAAATCCGCAGAGTTACTCATGAGCCGATCGTTTGTCATGACAGACATGAGAATGTGGGTTTATAAAGAGCCAGGGCCAACAGCATCTCTGTCACAACCTGCTCCTTGCTTTGGTTTCACCAAAAGCCCAGAGGTGTCATAAGTGTGATCTTTTTTTTGTTTTCTTTTTAGGGCTTTATTTCAGACTGGGACAATCGTTAGTCTTCTATTAATCACCTGGCAAATCCAGATTTGGAGAAACAGAGCTGATTTCCCCCAGGAGAACCAAAAGAAAAAATGTCCGGAATAGCTTAATCGATTCTTTGTACATTCTGTGAAAGTCAAATATAGATGTGCTAGATTTTTTTTTTTTCAAAATGTGTTAAAAAATTGGTTTCCAGGCTTGAATTTTCTCTGCCCAGTTTTGTTGTGGAACGAATTTTTGTGCTGATGTTGATTTAGCAACACATTTAAGCAGATGTACTGATTTAAGCAGCTGTGTCATGGGGACTATGCATAGGCTGAAAACCAAGTATGTTTTTAAGTCTTCTGCTGTGATAAGGAGGGAAATGCTTCATGCTGAAAATGTTATTTTTGGTGAGAACTAAATATCCTGAATTTCCATACTTTCGTGTTGGAGGGATCTGTTTCTCTGGGTAGATAAAATGTTTGCTCAGCGGTGTGTGACTAAGGGCGGGTTTGAAAGGTGGATATTTGAGTCAGTAGTGAGCACTGACCTGCGCTGGGGGAGCTCAGCATCTGCAGCTTCTCGTCTCA
This sequence comes from Pseudotriccus pelzelni, assembly GCA_035584735.1. Lineage (NCBI taxonomy): Eukaryota > Metazoa > Chordata > Aves > Passeriformes > Tyrannidae > Pseudotriccus > Pseudotriccus pelzelni. Next base: position 892,855 of record JAWMRA010000113.1, on the reverse strand, counting down.
GACAGTTTGGCACAGAGTTGGTGCTTCTGGGAAGGCCTTGGGTCAACCACTGGTGTACCAGAGTTTTCTGGTCCCTTGCCTGCAGCTATTCCAATAATAACTGGATCCGGCTTGGTTTGTTTAGCCAGGCTGGTGGAAGGCACCATCCACCAGTCTGTCTGGTTTTCCTGGTCATCTCTGTGACTTCTGTTGAATTTTATGGACCCATTTGTGAATAGATTAAGCTAAAGAGGGTGCTGACAAAAAGAAAGAAAGAAAAAAATCTTTTTTTCCCCCCCCTCTCCTGATGGATTTTGCTCATGTCGAAGGAAAGAGATCTTGGTGCTCCAATGCACTGTGCCTGCTTAGGTAATATTCCCATTTCCATGTGGAGGGTGGTATCACGAGCCGTTGTTTCTTTTATCTTTCTGTAATTTTTCAAAACGTACCAAATTATGCAAAAGGTAAAGAGGCAAGTACAAGACACAAAAGCAATTTTGTAGCTCTAAGGAGTGTCAGACTTAAAAAAAGTATAGAGCTGTTCGAAATAAAGGAAAAGTCCTCGAAGAGTAGAGCTGAAAAGTGGGGAAGGACAAGAGCAGTATTTGTTTTAGCTGAGAAAAGGAAAAAAAAAGAGGAAATAAAATTGAAGGGTACATATTTTGAGAAACTGTGATTTATTTCAAGTTTCTAGAGAAACAGCTTCAACATTTTCTTCCAATAATTTTTTTTCAATCTCCCTCATGTGCACTTGAATCTTAGGGAGTCCAGAAGAAAGGGAGCGACCCTGACCTGCATTGCAGAGCTAGAGAGTGGAGCCAGTTTTGTAATATTGATACCAGACAGTGCAGATTTGGTTTGCTGAATCTTGTAATCTGCATTTGTCTAGTTCAGCTGCCCTGATGCTCTTTCAGGCAACATGGGATGTATTTTTAAAGCTCTTCTGTGGCTCTGCCTGGTATGGGTTTGGTACAGGAATGGTGGGGTGAGCTCCTCTTTTCCAGGATATCAGATTGACCCCTCCTAACCTCAAAACCTTTTTAGCTCTACCAGCCCCTGAAAAGTCTGCAGATAATGCTGACTCCGGGTGGTACCATCTGGACTTGATTTGAATCAGAAGTCGGGATGGAAAATCCTCGGTAACTCTGGCACCCAAAGGCCAAGGCTGGAAAAACAGAACCCACCACACTTGCAAGAGGGCAGCTATTCCTGTGCCTGTGAGCACTGACGCATCTCCCTCACTGGCGAGGAACCACCCACAGATTCAGAAGAGTTCTGTGTTGGGTTTTTTTCCCAGGGTAACCAGAAAGGCATGTGTGGATTGTCCTTATGAAAGACTAGTTGGCAGGAACAGAAATTTTATTTGTTTAACAAACAATGAATTTTGAAATTAAACGTAATTTATTTCTGAAAACTCTACTTGGATTTTTTGCTAAAATCAGCAATAAGAACACATACTAATTTTCATTAATTATTGATGTTCTGTACTCTTGTCTCTGGAGGTACGAGTACCTGGGGTTTGTACTTTTGCTCAGTTAGTTAAAACATGTAATTAGAATCTGAACAGAACAGCAGAATTGCATGAATTAATTGTTCCAAAGAAGAGACCTTTTTCTGACTAGTTGTTTCCCTCAGTGGCTGGGACAGGAAGCGTTAACTGGCATTTGCAGCAAGTCAGGTCCTGTGTGCTCCCTGCTGATACTGGCAGAGTTCTCACTGTGTACACGTGGTGTGCAGAGCTGGGTGAACCTCAAAAGGTTCTGGAGGTTCACTTCTAATTATTATAAGCCCCTGAAAGGTTAAACACTCACCTGAAGTGCAGCAAAACCTCCAAGGCAGCTGGGAGGCTCCAGGCAGTGCCCTCCGGATGCACAGTGCTCTCCAGACCTCCCGGGAGTGGCGGAATGTCTTTTGGGAAGGCTCTGGGGAGCACGGCAGGAGCAGGATGTCTTTGATGTGGGTCTTCGTGGTGTGGCTTGATGATGGGGACTGTTCAATAAGGTCCCACAGCTGTGCTGTGAGCTGGAGCAGGTGACAGGCCCCAAGAGACAGGAATGGATCTCCTCAGCTGTTACAGGCAGTGATGCAGCTAAGGGTGGAGGAACAGCTCAGGACATGTTGTAGTGGTGTCTGAAGTGAGAGTGTTGGTCAGCAAACAGAGCTGTTCTCTACAGAGGTTTCTCTGGTTGTGTTTCTCTCCCTTTGCATTAGGAGATCATCTTGGGATGATTCTGTGGGCTCTCCTCGTGATACCAACCTGACTACGCTACAAAGAACATGCATTGCTGTCCTAGTTTTTAGAAAAAAAGCTAGACTTGTGTTGCCAAATGCTTGGAAATTTGGGATTCCTCTAAAGTTTTCCTTTGATTCTTGTTGTTTGTGATCATTGTGACTCATTTTCCAGCAGGAGTCAGAGGCTTTGTCTGAAAATGAGGATCCCATAGTGTGTACTCTCAGTGGCATCCAGCCCCACTTCCCAAACAGGCAGTCAAAATAGGTCATATGGAGAGAACAGGAGCATTAATCAGAGCCTCGGGAGGGGAGCAGAGCTGGGAGTACAGTCCATGGCTGGCACAGGGATGCTGCTACCGAGCCGGGAAATAAAGTTACATTTCACAAGACTACCCTTCTTGTTGACATTCCAAGTATTATAGGAAAATACCAATGTAGTAAACATCAGTCCGGCACACAAATAATCTTGGCTGATCCCTAAGGAAAAGGCAGAAAAAGCCAAAGTCAAATGTTTTTATCTTGTTTGCTTTTATCTCAAAGTAGAAAAAACTCTTCAGCATCCTTTGTCTGCGTGATATAGATTAAAATAACACCCCCAGAGCCAGGAGGTTTTCTGTTAATGTGTGAGAGTTACTTCAGGAGTATGATGTTATTTAAATCTAACCAAAATGTGCCTGCTTATTTTTGTCTGAGCCTGTTATTTCTGTGCACTGCTTTGCAGAATAAATACTACACAAGAATTTAAATATTAGTCTTGTTCGAAGAGAAAGACTTGGGAAAACTTTCCTGGTCGTTTCATTCACTTTTTCATCTGACTCTTCCCAACCTTTCCTTAACCTACCGTAGTTTTAGCTGTGTCTAACATTCTAACGTGGTTCTATGGTATCCAGCTGATGTTTGATCTCTGGTATGGCCAAGACCATTTCTGCTTCACTTCTACTCCAGTTAGGGAGTTCAAGAGAGAGTTGAATCCCAAAAATATCGGCAGAATCTGAAGTAACCCCAAAGACTTGGTTGGTTTGTGCCAGGTGCACGTTGAGCTGAGCAGATTCTGACTGGTAGTCTCCAACTGCAGAATTTTGTTGTGGAGTCCCTGGAGAGTCCTTTGTAACATCCACAGACCTGTAGGCAGAGTTGCATGAATTCTGCCTCAAGTGTTTTATTTTTCCCCTCCCATTGGACATCTGTTTCTTGCAGCAGATTTTGTGTGGAGCAGGTTTTCCTAAGCTTTAGGATACCAGAAGATAAAACAGCCGGGGTTTCTGCTGCATGTCCTTGGTTGGTTGGTGCATTGGGTGACATCGGACACGTGCCAGGGAGACAGCCAGGCATTTCCATGAGCCGGAGCCGTGGCATTAGGGATGACAGTGGCAGGGAAGTGAGTCAGCATCCTGGGGAACAATGACCCAGACGGTGGTTCGGCACCATGGGAACAGCGCTCTGGGATGTCATCGGCAAAAGCGCTTCATTAAACAGACCACCGGAGAACGATGACAACACAGGCAGTGTTTTTGATTCCCAAGAGGAAACACAGCTCCCACACAAAACCTCCCAGCACGCCTTTGTGGAGAAATAGTATCTTGATCAAGATTTTGCTCTAGTACAGGTTTTCTCATCAGTTTTCTTGTCTTCCAAGCCTCAAATGCCCTCTGGATTGGCATCCCAGTGACTTCATGCCCCTGGAATAAGAGCCATCTAGGAAGATCGTGCTTCCTGTTCTGGATTTGTGGTAGCACTGCTGTGAATGAGGATCACAAATCCAGGAGCAGCTGTTACTCAACACTGCAGAACAAGACAAGGTGCTGGGCTTGGGCCAGGCCTAATGTCAGTGAGCCTTGCAGGCCTTGCAGTATTGTTGAATTTGGCCTATTCTTCTTATTCAGGAACTTGGCTACTTGGCTGTCCCAGTCCTTCATCCTGAGCCAAAGGAGTCTAAGACTATTTGTGGAATCTGGAAATGAAATCCTGGCCCTTTTTGACTCAGTGGGCATTTTGGTGTTGACTTCCACAGGGCAGGAATTTCGCCCTGAGTATCCCAGATGTCAGGAACATTTTCTGGTTTTGTGATTCTTGGTGGAAGATGTTAGATGCTGTTTTCCTTAGCTCTGCTTCTCTGCTTGCCATAAGGGACCTGCCTGGATTATTTTAATTGGCAAATCCATTTTTCCAGCGTCTGTGGCAGGAATAGCTCTGTGCATGAGGTGCCAGGCTAAGTAGCTCCTGTTAAGTAGCCCCTTTGCAATCCTGCAGTTATCACCAGTTGCTACTGCCAGACCCCTTCAGTGGGCTGTGTAACGTCCAACTTCGTGGTGGCTGCTGCTGTTCTACCGTGTGCTAAAAAAACCCCAAACATAAAATTTCCTGGAGGTATAACCTTTGTTTTGGGGGTAAAACAGGAACGGTGAAATCCTGGTGCCAGCAAGTCTTCGGTGGGTTGAAGCAGGATAAGAAGAATTTTATCTGAGAACTTTAAAAGAACTGTTTTAGTCCATATTCCAGTTCTCATCTGGGCTAACAGTTGATGGTGCCTCTGCTGGTGTTGAACCAGGAGGTAGCAGGAGTGTGGAGGTTTCCAGCAGGAAGCTGCAAAGTGGTCCTGAGCTTTGAAATGTTTCCATGTTGAATTCGGGGAAGGAAGGAGGGGCATAGTTTTAGCAGTAGGTAAACTGATTTTTAGTATTATGCCGGCAGACCTTGGGAGAGCTGGATGCATTCCTGGTATGACTTAGGGCAGTCACTGCAGACCAGAGTTTTTGTAAAGCGTATGTGACTCTACGGACACCTCAAAGGTGATTTAGAGCCCCAGATCTCATGCGAATCTGAAGGCTTTAGAAACCTAAACACTCCTGAAAACCCTTGAGAAGTCTTACGTCCCTAAAGCATTTCAATACATTTATATGCTTAGTATATATACAGACATGCCTTCTTATCCCACACCTCTGAAAGGGGGTGGAATGCTTCGCTCATATTTGCTTGCCAGGTCCATGCTAGAACATAAAATGGGCCAAGAAGTCTCATCTGGCTCTGAAGGCAAGAGGTTCATCAGCGTCTCGTGTCTGTGTAATTGGCTTTTCCCCATCCAAATCCCAAACCAGATCTGGTCCATAGTGCTTATGGAAAGGGGGCGGTGGACCCATGGTGGTGTCCTGATTGTCAGCCTTTTGGTACTTACGGCTGGGTATCAGGGTGGTTCTTGAATACGCTTGAATGAAGGGTTCTAAGAGTCCCTGTGCTGTAGTTATTGCATCCTGTTCTAGAAATGTTCACCTGGAATAAGAGAATTATTATTGTTATTGTTTGGGGTTTTTTAACTTTTAGGTCACGCTGCTCATTACGCAAGGTTTTGTGTGCCCAATTCCCACATGAATTAAAGGTTCCTTTTCCATTTGGTAACGTTTTGTAGCAATTAATCTTATTTTTTAAACATCAGCACCTGTTCCGTGACAGCTTCCTTGCTCCCTCCCCTATTTCTGCCACAAGTAATTAATTTATTGAGGTATTATTGTATTTCATAGCTGAGCTTACTTTTGAAAATTTGTTGGAGAGGACCTGAATAAATCAATAGTTCACTCAGCAACACCATTAATGTGGTTAATAAAACAAATTTTATAAATTTGTCGCAGATCTTGAAAGTGGTGCCAAAACCTTTCAAATCCAAAGCACTACTTTTCTTCCACACACCCCTCCTGCCACTCCGGTCACATTTTTGGTGTGTGCATCAGGGTGGCCACAACACCGAGGCAGATTTTAATTCTTCATAATCCAGTAAATATCCAAGCCCTAGATCTGCTGCCCAGATGGCAAGATCCTGTAAAACCTACCCAAGTTCAGTTGTGCAAAACAATTTATAGTCTTTAATTGAAGGAAGAAAGAATGTAAAATTTTAGATCTTTTTCATACACAAATACTGCGTTCTTCTGCAGATAACAGAGCCCCCAGCGCGTCCCCCAGGGCAGCCCCTGGAGCCCCCCCTGGAGCCCCTCCTGGAGCAGCTGCCGCTCAAAGGCAGCGGGAAAACTTCCCCCCCCAGCGCTCCTGCAGCCCCTCAGCAGCCTCAGCCCGGCAGGGGCAGCGGGAACGCCGCCCCCCGCCCTGCCCTGGAGCCCCGGAGCGCCCGGGGGGTCAGAGGGGACCGGAGCGCATCAAACCGAAGGCATGTGCTCCCCACGCGGTGCCGGCCCTGCCGTCGGCACAGCGAGAGCTGCTCTGCCGCGAGGTGCCCGTGGGAGCTGGGGGACCTGTCTGCCCTCTTTCTGCTCCTGCTCTCCTCCTGCGCCCTCTGCTTCTCTCCTTGCTGTTGTTTTGGTGCTCTGGGTAGGTTAAGGCCAGAGGGGTTGGATTCGGACTGGGTGTTGTGGATTAGTCTGTGCTGGGTGGGTTCAGTGATGGATTATGTGGTGCCCTTTGGAACTCGTGCCAAGTTCCCCTATTTTCTCCCCTAAATTATCAGTGCAAGTGTCTCTTGGGAACAAGAGTGTGGCTTATTCCCTTGAGCTACCTCAAGGTATTAAAGGACCCTATATATATATATTTTTAAAGTAAAACTCGTGGCTGAGCACATGAGCTTGCAGTCCTGGTGTCAGAGTGTTACAGTGCCCCCTCCAAAAAAAAAAAAGAATGGGTGGTAAATGCTTATGGCAGATAATGAGATGTTTTGAATGAATGGGAAGTCTGGGGAGATCTGCAGACATTAACCAACTGCCTTAGGACAAAAATAAAGACATGTAAAGAAGCTGGGAGGTCATGTTTGAGTCCTGTGTTTTATCCTAGGAATTCCATTCGTTGGAAATCAGTGGCTGCGATCTGAGGTGGTGACTGGACCATGGTTCAGACCTGGAGGCAGGACCGTCTCATTTCAGCAGCTGTTCTTTTCTGTTGTCAGCACCAGATACATTTCTTAGCCCGGAGCAGAGCTGTGCAGGGGCAGCCTCACTGAACTTGTGTGAAAGGCTGCAGAAGAGGTTGGTTTGGAACAGGCCACTCCTTGTTTTGGTCTAACCCCTCCGCTGCCCCTGCATGCCAGTGCATTCCAGCAGTTAAAACGAAATGGAAAAGGAGACAACGTGGAAATTGGGAACGTTGCTAGACGACACATGTTCAGGCGCCTGAGCTCTGTTGTCTGTCTTTTGTTGTTCCTGGACCGTGTTTTGGGGCGAACTGTTTGAAGCTGCTTGTATTAGCTGTGGGAGTAATGTGTTTAAAAATAACCAGCTGAAAAATTACTTTTTTTTAAAAAAGGAAAAAAAAGGAGAAACCCAACAGATTTTGACTCTGGAAGAGCCTGGAGAGCTGTGAAATCTTGGAATTGCTTTACAGTATAGTGTGGATACTGCAGAAATTCAGCAGTGTGGCTCTCCCTCTTACTTTTTACATAGGATTCACACCGTAGTGTCTTTTATCTTCCTAAAACTTACTCTGAATTTTTTCTACTGTTGAAACCAAGGTTTTGTGTTTAAGAAACACCGTCTCTGCATTTTACATGTGTTAATACTGGTACGTTTATGACCAAATAAATTTGCCATTGAGGAGTAAATGTATGAAGATCTGGCTTTTCTCCTGTAAATCTCTAGAAACAGTTATATAATATTTGAATATGAAAGTACTACAAAGCAGTGTTAAAAAATGAAGGGGGCATTTTATATATTTTATATATTTTTATTTTTATACATATATTTTTATATGTGGTGGGTTTGCCTAGGGACAATTTTTACCACACCCCCCCAACACAATTGCTCTAAGTTGAGAGAAGGTTTATGCAGACAAAAGAGACCTGATTGGGGAGAAATAATATTAGGATTTATTATTAGCAAAATAAAGACTAGTCCTTCTGCAGCAGCCCTGTCCAAGTTCTTCTTTAAAGTTTTTTTTCTTCACTCTGTTTCACGTCTGGTCAGGGGCCTTCAGTGCTGCCCCTGCCTCCAGCCCAGGGCTGGGGGAGGAGGGAGTCTTGGTCCCCCTCGTGGCCTGCTGCATCCTCCCTCACATGGCTCCTAATTTCATCTGCGCCACCAGCCTTCTCATTCTTAAAAATGTGATTGGCGAAGGCGTTACCAAAACTTTTGATTGGCTTTGGTCCGGAAATTCACCTGGACAAAACTATTTTCAACCCCCCCAGGGAGGGGGAACCTTTGCAAACCCTGGAGGCAGGGGCAACACTGAAGGCCCCTGACCAGACGTGAAACAGCGTGAAGAAAAAAAACTTTAAAGAAGAACTTGGACAGGGCTGCTGCAGAAAGATTAGTCTTTATTTTGCTAATAATAAATCCTAATATTATTTCTCCCCAATCAGGTCTTTTTTGTCTGCATAAACCTTCTCTCAACTTAGAGCAATTGTGTTGGGGGGTGTGGTAAAAATTGTCCCTAGGCAAACCCATGGCAGTATTTCAGTGCTACACTGCCTGTTTAGCTGTGGATAGGTGGTTCCTCACTCTAGTCCACAACTCTAGACTAGTTGGACTGGGATAACCTCCATTAAAAAAAAAAAAAACCCAAACAAAATATAGAGAAGTCTGGTGATGCAGATCTGTTTGTCTTTCTTTATGAAGAATCTTGTTTACCCAAGAGTGGTGGGAAAGGATATATGTACTTCAAGAGGGAGGAGGACTGGGAAATGCATAAGTTTATTTTTTAAAAGGTTGGTTCCTTTTATCTGTAAGAAAAACATATATTCCTGGGCAAGATTACTGAACTCAGCACAGCTGTTGTGTGAGTGCTGCACTTTGCCCTTGAAACCCACACAGACTGGAACTGGTGCAAGTTCACGGGCTGTGATTCAAACAGGTAGGTGGTCATGGCGAACAGAGTGCAAAGCCTCCTTGCTTCTTCCTCGGCAAATAGGGCTTCGTTCCAGAGGCAAAAATAATAAGTACTAAAAAAAATTTATGAGTCCTGTTATGATATTTGAGGCTCAGGAAACTGTGGAAATTGGGAGTTTGTGTGTTTGAGACCTGGTGGAGGGATTCGACTCTAAGGAATAATGCTGTCCTTTCCAACGGAGTCTCAACATTGACAGGATGTTTATGTGATCCAAGGAGTATCCTATCCGTCATGCTAGCCAGCCCTGTGGGTTAGTTTAGAATATCACCTCTTTCCCCAAACATTTGTCTACTTTGTATTAACAGAATCCTTTCCTCCTCCTGTTCAGCCACACCTTGTCCTTCTTTTGGTCAAAGAATGAAAAAGCCCAGGATTTATATTCTCCACACCCCAGATTTAACTTAGTACAGCCAAGCTTACGAAAGAGGAAGACTTTTGTGTTAAATAATGCTGTCCTGGATGTGGTTAATTTTGTGTCCTCACTCGTTGGTACTCCAGGTGAATCAAAAGGTGCTTTTTTTCCATGTGGTCCAAATCACGTCTTCAGGCATAAATCAGTGGTGAAAGAAAGGGAGATAGCTCAAAGGGCATTTAACTACTGAATTTCACCTGCTTCTGCCCTGTGGGTGTTGATTAATTCCCGAGGTGTATTTTTATGAGTGTTCTTTCTGCTTTTGTGAATGGTATGTATTCAGAGGCATTGCTGTACTTTAAGAATGCTTAAATCAGTGAGAAGGTTTTGATGTTAGTTTTTAAAAGCTGTTTAAAAGTTTTCAGATTAAAATTTTGCTGTCTTTAAATTTAGTTCCTTAACCTTCTTTCTCTCCCAGTCGAATATTCACACATTCCATTGTTATGAAATTTCACTAAAGAGAGTAAGTCTTGCAGTTCTTATCACAGTAGGCTATGTGCATGCATATATTTGCAACCATAGGAATATTAGAGTGCCATGTTTATTTGGGTTTGTTAGTTTGTATTGCTTTTTGCTTTTTACTCTCTTTGACCTGCTTAAAAATTGATGAAGATTAGCAGAGGTCCAAAGAGTGATGGGGGAGTACTTTGTGGTTCATTTTGGTGATCTTAAAAGCTAAGAGGGCTATGGAAAAATGGATTTTTGAGAGGAGTGTAAGAAATATGAGAGACCGAAAAAAGCTTTTTAAAAGGCACAGAGACTTTTCTTCACCTTCTGCACAGCTGCCAAAGCATAGGGCTTAAGAATGTTGTTTGTTACAATTCCTCTGCCTCCTTGCTACATGTACTCAAGTCTTTTCCCCTCACACTTTATCTGTCTCAGTTCATCTGTAAACTGTAGTGACCTGTGAGAGCAGTGCTAGAGGAGAGGTTGGCGAGATGGTAAATAACAAGGAGCTTGAGTCCCTGACACAGAACTTGATTGCCTGATAAATTATGAGCAATCAGGCATGGTTTTTTTGCAGCTAAACGCAAGGTTATGCAAATGAGAGGAAAGGCGGTAATTCTGGTTTGTGTGACAGAGGGTTGTGCTGGATTACTGTGTCCTGGTCCAGACCCCTTCCTTCAGAAAGGCGGCTGGAAATGTGGGAAGGGCTCAGCCTGGCTCCAGGGTTTGAAAAATGCGCACTGCAGCAGAAGCTGAGGAGCTCCATCTATTTAATTTATCAGCAATGAAGTAACAAGTTCATCATGCTGTGTGAGTACCCAGACAAGGAGGAGATGTATGTAGAGGAGGGATTTTACAGAGCTGTATTTCTGTGACTGAACAGTGAACTCAGCCACGTTCAAATTGGTTCCGAAGTACACGTGTGTGGTGTTAGGGTGATTAGTCTTCCTAACGAAGGACGTGTTTGTGGTGTTAAGGTAATTAGTCTTTCTGAGAGACAGATGTTTGCTCAAGCACTCTTTACATCCAGGTTTCAGAGTGCTACGTGCTGGATGGAGTGTTAGGATGTCTTTTATATGGGAGTTTGGAGCTTATAGGGTTTTAACCCCAGCTCTTCATGGAATAATGTCAGTACCAAAGGGTAAGGGCCATGTGTATGGCCTAGGGACTGTGCGAGTGTGTTCTTCTTAAAAGTCTTAAAAGTCTTAAAAAAGTCTTAAAAGTCTTAAAAGTGCCATCACATTGTTTTAGCACAGAATGTGTTGGCTTTCCCCAGAAGGACTTCACATGCGGGCAGCATTTATTGCTGCATGAACTGCCTGTTGTATTTGAAGTTACTTTTCTTTTGGGGAACATGCTGATAATAAAAGGCATTTAAACATAAGGAAATGGTCAACAAGCCATAAAAATGTAGTGTTATCACTTCAGGCATATATGTATGAAGCTTCCTTTGAAGGATATTTTTCCAAGACCTTTGAGGATTGGTTGTGTGGTATGGCATTCTGTCAATTCTGCTTTCAACTTTGCCCTTAACAAAACCTGTAAAGTCAGAAAACACCTTTCTGAAGCTGTGTTTCTCTGGTTGTAACTTTGCTCCAAGAACAAGCACTAAGTTTCCAAGCTGTTGTGATTATACTGAGCTACTGTATGAAGTCTCTGAACTGTACAGAACATTGTGCTACTGCAATGGGGTGGCTATCTTATTATCCAGCTTCCTTCACAGAATAAGGGAAAACGAACTCCATGCTGATCCAAACTGGAGGAGACGTGAGAATTATAAGTGTATTTACAAAAAACTAATAAAAAGTCAATAATTTGAAAGATCTCAAAGCATCTCATGGTGCACATGAGGAAGATATCACTATTCATTTACAGGACAGGCAAAAAGAAGAGGGGGCTTGTGATAAGATACTAAATGTGGCTGATCACTTCTCAGCCCTAGTTGCTTGTTCTCTGTTTTATCCAAAGCAACTCCTTATCAGGGAAAGAAAAGTACAGATAAATAGTCTTAAATATTGTAATAGTCTTAAATATTGTTTAGCCTCTTTTTTTTAAATTCAAGAGTACAGACACATTATTTTTAGTTTATCCCGTTTTCAACGAAAGCAAACACTCAGTGGTGACGTATGCATAAATTTAAAATTGTATTTTTGATTGTTATGGAGAATTAATTCATTTATCTTATTCCTAAGGCTTTGGAAACATGATATATTTATTTTTATATTCCTGTATCAACGACCGAAAAACGGCAGGAAATAGAGATGGGCAGCATGAAAATGTGCTTTGCATTTTTGAGGTAGTAAGGTTATTTTTCCATTAGGAAATGATCAAAATAACTGTTCTTAAAACCAATGTTCTTTTTCTTGTTAGAACATTCTTTATGTGAATGAGACCAAGACAGAGAAGGGGGATACTACAAAATTCTTAAGCTTTTTCAAGTGCTTGCATCTGTTCTGGGTTTAAAGTTCAGTCTAAGTAGACATTTCTGTCTACAAACCTTTCGGAAGCATTGTTACCTGATCAGTAATATTTTAATTTAATGTACTATTCAGGGTTTTGGCAACACAAAGGCTACAGAGATGGTTTGCATAGCAGAGATCGCACAGACTGTCATGCTCTCCCTCGAGTTTTATGGATGCTTTTTATCCTTCTCGCTTGGACAAGCCTTGCGTGGGCTGAGTGCCTGCATTGGAGCGGAGCAGGAGCTGTGCCGGTCACACATAACCCTGCTTTGCGCCTCTGGAGACAGTCAGGAGCAGATGAACATTATCAATTGTCAGAGGAGGGCTGGGACAGGCAGACAAGAACAGGGTAAACATCAGCATGTGAGGTCAGTGGTTGTGACTTTGTGCTGTGGTCACCCCCAATATTCTGTCTCACAGAATGGTTTCCTGACAGCCGCGAGCCAGGCTTATCTTGCTGCTGCCAAGGGTGTTTATTCCCTCCTCATGCAGGGCTTTCTGGTCAAGTGTATAAAGGAATAAGCAAAATATGTGTGTCCCGGATGGCATTAGTAAGTAGGAACAATGCAGATACCCTTCATGTAAATTGAACTTCAGTATTTCAGGGGAAGAAGTTTTCTGGTGTAAAGCAACGTAACCTAGAAGGCACCAAGGTGTTGAAAAGGATACTGGATAATTTGCTGGCCTTTATTGCAAGGTCCATATGTTCTGACTTCTCTGTTGTATTTTAAATTAGCAATTTTGTTCATATTCCTAAACTTGCAGAAGTGCACAATGGAACCAGCTAACTTTATTTAATTCCCTATGTGTCTGAACAGTTTTTTTTTTCTCGATGAATTTTGACCTATATATTATCCATATATTTAGCTATATATAAAATTCCACTGAAAATACCCAGGACTTTGTTTAATATAAATGGATTTTTGAAATACATCACAGAAGAAACGTGTTTTGCCTATATAGCATAGAATTTGGGTTGTTAAGAGGAAACACAGTCTGTTTGTGTAGCATCTGATGTACCTCTGTAAAAAAAGAACCAACGCTTGTCCATATTACAGGTTGTGGTATTCTGTGTCACCTAGAGCTTTGTTAATCCCAACCTCATTACACTCTAAAAGTTACACTGCAAGTGTTTTTCAAATAGTTAAGTTCAGACGCACATTTTACAAGTATTTTCCGTTTTAAAGATATGAAACAAAATTACCCTTACGAGGAAAACTCTTGACTGGGAAACGCTCTGTGACTTATCAATATTTCTGTGTGAAAGCAAAAGCTAGAACTCACTTTTTTCCTGCTTGGACTTTGAAATACTCCTTTTAAAGGGCAGTAATTGAACTCTGCTTTTTCGTTCCGTTGCAGATTTTTCTTCTGTAATCATGGCAAAACCTTACGAATTCAACTGGCAGAAGCCAGTTCCCTCTTTTATGCAAGATGGAGCTGTGTTTGATAGATATGAAGAGGTAAGGGGCCAGTTGCCTTTTATTTGCTATTCTCTTTTAAATATGCAGATGTGATAGAATATTTCATGGTCCGCTTTCATTGTACACAAAGAAACTTTCATTTTATCTGGTAATACCTCCAGAAATGTCTGTGGGGAGGCAATACCAACGCACTTTATCGCTGTACAGTTTTTTGCTTTTAAAAGAAACGGCACTGAAATATGTTTAATCCCTCTGATTTGAAATAAGCCCTGAGGAAGAGAAGGGGAGACTTGTATGAAAATATCTGTAACATGCATAAAACTCATCTTTGCAGATTTATAAAGCACATTATTGAACAAAGTGAGTCTTCTGTTTTTTGCACAGCTATGAAATGGAGAGAGGGAGAATAAATTGGGGTTTTTTAATATGTAAGCTGAGGACCTGCATATCACAAGGGAAAATAAGAGAACACAAAACATTTATATTCCGATCCAAATGCACCATTTGAGATCTGGAGGGGTTTTATCTACTTCAGAAAATCAATCTGTACTCTATCTGAAATATGATTACTATGATCCCACTTTCAGCTGTGCCTTAATCCAAATTTATTAAAGGAATGCAAAACAGGGCGTTTTACGCAGCTGAAATAAAGTGCTGAGAAGTTTACCTTATACTCAGCATTGATGTGGTGATAAGAACAATTTTATCAGGGTCTATTTTTAATCTTGTTTGCACAGGAAATTTTTCTAAGTTGAAGGTATCTCTGTAAGTGCCTTCAGGGTTATTAGTATTTGCTTCTTATCTTTTGAAATGTTAGTAAAAGGTATTTTTTATCACGAGGCCTGCCAAGATAGGGATAGTTGGTTTACCCTGTATTTTCCGTTTTGTTGCTAGATAAACAGAACAGATACTGGTGGAAATGGAATTCCTGAAAAAGGAGGTTCCGAAAAGCTTGACTTTTCCTCAGCAAATAATTCCTCAAGGAATAGCCTGTGAGGGTCTGAGTGAGGGGGTATGGCCCATGTTTCTTCCTTGGCACCTTTGTTGGGAAACAGAACGGGCAGAGACAGAAAAGAGATTTCTAGTGTTCAAATTTTGGTGCGATATCAAAAATACAGTTTGGAGCCTGGATGGTTTCCTTGCAGAGGACTCTTCTGCACACATGGCTGTCAGTTTTCAATTAAGGAAGTCAGGAAGTTCTGGATCCTTCTTTCCTTCAAGAAGTGATTGATTCTGCACGCTCCTTTCCTGCATTTGAGCTTAATTTATGATGGACTAATTGAGGCTGGAGGTGTGTGGAGGAAATTTCTTTTTTAATTCAGCTAATCTGATTTTTTTGCCTTGCCCAGTGTCTTTGGAATGCCATTCTTTCCTGATTTCCTTCTACAAATCAATATCCTCCAAACTCTGCTTGTCTGATACTCTGGCCACAAATTGCTCACAGCATCAACACTGCCAAAGCCTAACAGAAAAGTGCTTCCCAAATTCTGAATGTTAAAATGAAATGTGGGCATTTGACAGTATTGGCAAATTATGTATGTTTTCACCTTTACGTGGTTAGAAGCATTTAATTTTCAATAATTTTTTTGAAGTTCCATTTCATTAAGGTTTTTTTATTTGGTAAGAATCACTGCTTTTATTAAATAAAACATCTTCATAGTTGCAACGAAGTAGGAAAATACCAATTAAGTGCATCCAATTGTCTCAAGCGTTGTCAAGAAAACAAATCATTACAAACGATCTTTTTTTTTAAAGCCTGCCTCCCTCACTTCTCTTTGTTTGGGACTAGCAAATTCTGCAGGAAGGTATTTGGGAAGAAATGTAACAATCTTTTATTTTTGAACAACAAATAAATGTATGATATTTGTCCAACTGATTAAAATAATGGCCTGTGTTTTCTTTTCTATAGGAATCTTTTGTCTTTGAAAGCAACTGTCTTTTCCAAGTGGATGAATTTGGATTTTTTCTGAGCTGGAAAAGTGAAGGAAAGGTATATTACAGTTATATCATCAATATATATTAGATATTATTGCATTTGGATTATATTCTAGCTAGTTTTCAAACATCTAAAATACCAGGTTAGTTTATTTATGAAACTAGCCTTCATCCTTTTTTTTAATTAGAATTGGCAGAAGTGAAGTATTTAAGAGGGAAATAACAGACATTGAAGGGAAATACACTGTTTATATTTGTTAACAGTGTTAACAAGCAAGATTCACTGTTTATTTTTGCTGCAATTCCTAATGGAGCCACGTCTCAACAGCCCTTTGAAGTTGCACCTATTTTTGTCATTTCAGGAAGGACAAGTATTAGAATGCTCCCTGATCAACAGTGTTCGTTCTGGAGCTGTACCAAAGGTACTCTGTGGTTTATGCTCTTCATTTAAACAACAAATATTTAAACTGAAGGTGAAATAGAGGATGACATTCATTTCTTCAAATAATACCATCGACACAGTTTTTATTTTGTAATCATGATCTAAAATGTTAAGTTTTGAAGTAATTTGCTGTGACTGAGGGTTCGTTCAGCTGTCTGGTCTTTCTGAAGTAGTACAGGGGAAGGCTGAACAACAAACATTAGGAGCACAAATCAGGAGTTTTTAATTACTTTGTAACGGTGTATTGTGATACTTGTGTTACAGATCTGGAAAAAAAATGTTTAATTTTCCAAATTTTGTTCTTATCTGTTTAAAATTTGTTTTATCTTCTTGCACCATTGACATAAAACACAGGAAGTTTTGTTTACATCCCTCTTTATGCAATGGAAAGGTCAGAGAGGGCTGCTGGTCACAGTCTGCCTTTCTGAAGAGTATCAACAGAAGTAGTTGCTAGGAATTCTGGGGGAACCCAAACCTTTGGAAATATCCTCAGTGGTATTCTTCAGAAGGAGTACTTAGGATTTTCTGCAGTGAACTGTGGCCCTCCCTCCTCCAGGCCTTTAGTTTACAAGATTTGTTGGGACTCTGCATTTCCACTTTCACGTGTTAAGTGGTTTTGTGTTAACCGTAGATAACTATCTCTTAATAATTCTCTAGGGAATGCAAAGAATAAGATCCCTCCCCCACAGAGGAGGGCATGAGAAGGGGTATTGCAGACAACCCATGTGCTGACAGCCATACCAATATGCTTCAGACTTCAGCTCTGTCTTTACATAAGGAATTTACTCTTTAAAAAAATAAACCCCTTAAATCTGCAGTCCTTGACCTGCAGCGGACACCAGCTTGTATGACACAAGAAGTCATAGAGATCATAACTCTCAGGAACTATGGACTTAACGAGATTGGAATAATTAACTTAGAGATTAATGCTGCTCCTCTGTTTCCAGTCCTTGGAGTAATTAATTTTTCTTTTTCATGATGAAAATATGAGTTCTCACAATCAAGTTCCTAACTGTTAGAATAGATTTGTTTTTCAGGTTTACACGCAGTATTTTGAAGTGAAAGCACTTGTTTATGACAATTGGCAAAGGTTTAAAGGTGTAAGTGTATGTAGAGATGAAAATGCATCTTGACCATAATGCACTGCATAAGAAATGTAGCAAATGTAATAAGTTATTTATTCTGTTTCACAGGATCCCAAAATACTGACGGCACTTGAGGCTGTTGGAAAGTCAGAGAATGAGTTGGAAGGACGGGTAGTGTGTGTTTGCAGTGGCACAGACCTGGTGAACATCAGCTTCACTTACATGGTAGCGGAAAACACAGAAGTAGCCAAGGTATTTCACAATTAAACAGTGTGGGGGAGTTAAAAATAAAAGAAGAGCTCAGCAACAGTACTCAATTGTTTTTCCCGAGTCTGCCTGCTTGGCCGATTGAAATACCTGGCTTATTGGCTGCTGCCTCGCTCTTCAGGAGGACAGCAAACCTCCGTTTGGAGCACTCTGACACGTCTGCGTGCCATGGTGAAAGGAAATGGTGGGTTTATCAGCCTCTCTGTGCACGGTGATTTATCAGAATTAGACACTGGGACCAGCAAATACGGGAAAGGTCATTCCTTCAGCTGTTGAGTATCTCTGCGTGGGGCTTGTCCAGCAGACTGTGTGACAATTGTGCAGTGGATCTGTCACAAGGATGCTGAAGGGAAGTGCAGTGACTTCCATTTTCCTGGTGGGTGAAGTTCAGCCCTCCAAAATTCTGTTCAGCAATGACCTGATTGTATTGTGTGGTTCATATTATTTGAAAGGACAAAAGCAGGAAAGAAAATTCTCTGCAGTTAAGGGGATCCCAGTGTACCCAGGCTCTTTTCTGTTTCCCGTTGGCATGGAACAGTCCTCAGGAAACAATGGCACTGTTTTACACGTCATGTTTCCTGAGACCTTTAGATTGTAGTTCACAATGCAAGTTCTGGGGCTCCACCTGTCCCGGTACTCGAGATGTCTGCTGTAAACTGCTCTGAGAAACCTGATCCAGAGTGCTGATAGTACCTTAGATTCAGACATTCAAGGGGTTTTAAAAATACGCATTCTTTGGATTTTCTTTTCTGATTGTATGTATTCAGGGTATTTAGGATTATAATCCGTTTTGCCTGTGAGATATAAATATTGGATAGTGATCAGTAACACACACCTGATTTAAAACTTTCTGCTGAATGTAGCATCACTAAATCCCTTGGCAGACCTGCTTGATCATTCATTGCGTTGGATCCATCCCTTTGGAATGCAATATTGAGTAAACTCCATGATAGGAGAAGTACTTGTACAACTTCTGTGGGTACACTAAATTGATTTTACCGTGTGTATTTTCAGCAGGCTTTCAGGGAAACAGTGTGCCACAGTTATGTTTTGAAAACATTGGAGAGGCAAAGAAAAGGATGTGTTGGCAGCATTCAGTTTTATACTTAACCCAACACTGTCTCTGATTTATTCTGAAAACAGAAACTCGCTGTTAAGTTTCTCAACCACCTTAGATCTCAATAGGCTGTATTAGACTAATTGGTTTGTGAGGATGTTGGCCAGTTACACAGACTGTCACAAGAGATGAGCTAATTACACTGCTGAAAAGATCTATGGCTTCATGAAGAGCCAAATTGCCTACCAAAAATGGTGTGTAATGCTGCAGTCCGCCTGCGGGGAGGCTCTGAGAGGCCCATATATGTGAGAGTCCTGCATTTGGGAGCCTAACCACCAAAATGTATATCCAGAACTGTCAGCAATGATGATCCACCTGATCTGATGTGATATGTTTGAGGCACAAGGGAGAGGATAAAGCAGATCAAGCTAAAAAAATCAGTGTAGGGCTTTTTAAGTTGCCTTCGCTGGGGGATTTGGCCTGTACTATATTGGCTTTTCATATATGGTAAGTACATCAATTTGATACTGTAGTTCTGTGCTAAAATAAAATTTTTAGGAGTTATCTGCACATAGAGCTGTTCCTGCTTAATTCTTCCTGTTTTGTTCATGAGAAAACATCTTTCTTCTGCAACACAGTAAACCTCTTCTAGGAGAAATAAGCCTTTGCATGGTGTTAAGTAGCTCTGCAGCTTTTATGCAGCAGTTTAAAATAGGCCTTGATTTAATCCTTATTCATATGTAAGCCCCTCTTCTGAAATAGCAGAGGCAAGATTTTGGAGAAAAAGGGGCAGTGACTGTAGGTTTAGCAACCCAGTTATATGTTAGGGATGCACCTGGTTTCTGCTGTGCCTGCCCTGTTGACATGAGGAAGGTGAACATTACTTGCTGTAGATCTTCTGTCCCTTCCTGAGATAAACCAAGGCCTGGATTGGTCAGTACCTGACTGGGATACTTTAAAACAAGGGAATTGAGTGGCAGATCCTGACACAAAAGCTGAGAACATTTGTGCCCAGAAAAGAGGACAAAAGGGAATTCTGCTTCTGTAGGTAGTAATTTACAATTGGAAAAGAAATAATTGTTCCTCCCTGAAGGCTGGGTTATAATGGAACCGAGAAAGCATGACCAAGAAGAAAATTAACGTGAGTTCCTGATTTCTTCAGGCTGTCCATGCAAGGAATGGTATCGCTGGGAGGCAGGTGCTGCCAGGTGCCGTAGGACAGGGCGGCAGAGCGTGGACAGTGCCTTGGGGTGCCCCAGCTGTGGCAGGTGGGCATGCACAGAGCTGCCGCCTGCTGTGGGCAGTGCTGAACCCTCCCCGTCATGGGCTGCCTCTTGTCATCTGTCATCACCTCTGCACCGGGGCAGCCCCACATTCACCTGTCCCTTGTGCCAGTGTGCTCAGCAGGTCTGGCCAAGGCATCGCTGAGCTCCAAGTATAGCTGTTCCAACAACAAGAGTGTGTTTATTATCCCTCCACTTGTCTCCGAGCTCCAACTCTGGTATTTACACTCCATTTACTTAAATTTTATTGGTGTTTTCAGCTGAGAAATTGGTTTTCATTTCCACTCTTAAAACAGCCACAAAATAGGGTGTACTCTGTCTCTGATTGCAAGCAGCTGTCATGGTCCACTCCTAAAGCAGCTCCACTGTGGCAGTAGAGAGTGACTGTAAAAGGTGGAATTTAAAACCTGATGTTTGGAATCCTGATTAAATCAGGTAGTATAAATTACCCTGAGCTAAAATTAAAACACACGCACACACACATGAGAGGTGTGAGCCTTTGTGTGTATTTTTCTTTTTTACTTCCCAGGCGGACTTGTTGTGACCTAGAAATCAGGTGATCTCTTTTGTCTAGGACATTTGAAAAGGCCTGTGGGTTTTAGGGGTGAATTTCCTTAATGCAGAAGTGATACGGTGCTGATGTGAGGCTTTAGCCCATGGCATGCAGGCTGCCTATCCAAAAGTGGCTCAAGTCCAGTAAAACTGTTGTACTTCAGCAATCCAGAACATGAATTTCTTGTCTTCTTTGCTCACCCGCTTTGGCAATGCACTAAGGAGTTTAACTTGAAAGATTAACCTAAGTCAGGATTTTTAACATTATGTAGTATTTATGAATATCGGGGGTAAATTTGTCCTGACAGTTTTTCTTTCCCAGATCCTGTGTTGTTGGAAAGGGTCATCTCTCCAGCTGATAGATTTTGTCCTTATGCCAGACAGTACTGTTCCGCCTGCCCTGCTGGCAGAGGGCTTCATGTGAACACTCCTAATTCAAAGAGCCATAGTGTTAGGCTCATGTCACATATTTAGGGGCAAAGCTTACAACAGTGTTTAAGATAATCTGGCTCTGGGAAGTGCTGTTTCACACAATTCCTCTGGCAGTGGGTCGGGATGGCAGCAGCCATAGGTGTAAAACAGACTGGTTTTACGCTTTTTATTAGATTTGATAGAAAACAGGTATTTTCTACAGGTGTGTCACTGAGGCAGTGATTCACAACATTGATGGCTTAACCTGTGAGGCACCAGAATGAACAAACAGCATGTGCTGAAATGCTCCATTACTCACGTGCTGGCAAACAACATAAAGGTAAATGCAGGCTTTATCATACAGCTCATAATATTTATGTCATGGAAGATGACTGCAGCTGAAAACGTTTCATTTTGACATTCCTAAACTTCTCAGCTTTTCAGTATGAATGGTATTTTAAATTTTTCTTTTCTTTATTTTCAATTTGTTTAAATAGGTTAAGTGGACCATTATGGTTTTGGTAAAATGAAGCACTTCAGGAACATTGGTTTGTTGGTGTTTCTATCTGGTTCTTCTTGAGTTACAGAAGAATTCTATTTCATAGAACCATAGAATGGGTTGGGTTGGAAGGAACCTTAAACACCATCTAATTGCAGCCCCTCTCATGGGCAGGGAACCTTCCACTAGAGCAGGTTGCTCAGAGCAAATCATGGCTATCTTAACTCTGTGACCACAGCTTACCTATTCAGGTAGCCCTGTGCCAATTATGTAGTACCACATTCTCTAGAGAGTTCTTCATATTCCAACCTGCATTTCAGTGTCAGTGATTTCCATGTGCTTTTCTGCCTTTTGGTGTTCTTTCTTGGCTGTGCCACTGTGGAATTATCAGTAAATTGAAAACTTTAGTCGTGGTTTTGTCTCGCCAGGAGGTGGATTTCACTGTGTAAGGCTCCACTGTGTTTTCCTTAGTTTGCATACAAAAGCAGCCAAAGTGATTCTTCCAAGCCACTTTCTGAGTAGACCCCTCCAGTGCTGGGAAAGCAATTCCAGGGTGGAAAGCTTTGTTGAAGTGTGGTAGCAGTCTGGACACATCAGGCAACTCCCAGTACAGAGTGTGCAAGCTTCACCTTTCCTGACGGAATACTTGAAAGTCAGAAGAATTCCTTTTATCTCTGTGCCAGAATTTTCACAGCAACATTCTTCCAGTCTGCACTGCAGTTGGTCAGACAGGGAATAGGTTTCGTGCTGTCACTATCTGGCATGAGAGGAACGGGAATTTTCATGGAACAGAAGTGAGTTCTCTGACATCTGCTTTGGGGGAAGAAGGACATCTGCTGGTCATGGCGCTGCTGCCTGAGGGCAAGTGCCAGGGAGTCCTTGCCAGCCCCTGGCTGGCTTGGGAAGAGATGGGAAACACAGTTCTGTTCTCCGTGGGCTCCCTGAACCCTCAAGCTGTCAAGCCCTTGTCTCTGAAAGCCACTCACAGGCTCTGAATACCAAAATCGGAGGGCAATGCCTCCTTGCCTCCCTGGCTTTGCTGATGTGTGAAATAAGCCTGGAGAGACTGCACTGAAAAAGGGAAGGTAAAATCTCCAGAGGCCTGGATGATACCGGCCTCATCAGTTAATAATCCGTGCATGGCCTTGTCTAGAACTCCATGAGCTGTAGGTTATGGTGATTTTTAACCTCTCATAAGTTTTGTTCGTTTTAACCCCCCCTGAATGAAAGGGTGATGGCTAAATGAGGGTTGAAAGGCCAAACTTATTCACGCACCCTGCCACTGCAGGCCTGTGTGTCATCGATGAACCTCGGGAAATGCAGGGTCACTAAGTGCCTCAGAAGCATTTAAGTGCTACAGCAAAAGCTGAGAGAGTGCTTCTTCACTCAATTTTTCTTGTACCTTCTCCTTCTAGAGATGCTTGACAGCGTTTGATCTTGTTAGAGAAAAACAACACGGGCTGCTTGTTGCAGTCTGCAGTGTAGATTTTGGCCTCTTGTGTCAGCCTGAGGGTCTGAACTTAAGGTGTACTTGTGTTTGGTTTTGTTTCTTTTCATGATTCTTGTTTTTCTAGGATTAGATAGCAGGGTACAGATTCCTCTATGAATCTGGAATAATATTTGTGTATAGGGAGCCACTCAGGAGTTACACTGACAGATGAAAGGTACTGAACCAGATTTTGAAAATTGGTAAATGCTCAGCACTAGCATCAGTAAGAAGCCAATGTACCCTGATTTTTATCACAAACATTTTGTACTTTCTGTAAGACCCAAGTGAAGCGTTTCCTATCTACCGGAGAATTTCATCTTGTTACAGGATTTTCCTTCTCTGCAGAGGTAGTGATTTGAAAATGCTGAGCATGGAAGAAGAGAACTGAGGATCTTTATCCTTGTTACTTTCATAGGTTTACAGATATTTCCGCTTCATCTGTAGAATAAGGAGTGCTATCATAGCATATAAGCAAGGCTGCTGCTGAATACTTCACACTGTGTTAGCTGAGAGAAATCTGATCTCTTCTTTCATCCCTCCTGCAAGGTCATCAGACAAGTGTACATTAAATCTGGAAACAGTGTATTGTCAGGAAAGCAATATATTTCCAGCTTGATATTGAATTTTGTGCCTATCCACACTTTGGATCACAGTGCCTTAAAGGTGATTATGAGTACAGTTTTTATTTGGAGACTAGTCTGGCTCAGAAGGACAAAAAAATCTGAATGTGTTGAATGTGTTGTTGAATTTATTTGTTGTTGTATTCCCGGCTAATTTGGGGCCAGCTGATAACCGTGGGCAATATCGGATGAGACGCTCCAGAACCTGCTTTAGCCTCAAAACGAAGGCCAAGCAGCCAGATGCTTCCTTGTGGTGCAGCAGTGTGGGGTGGAGCAGATGGGCAAACGTGTCTCTGGAACTGTCATGTCTTGCCCAGGGGACATCCCGCTGATGTGAAGATGATTCAGAGACGGACAGAAGCTCTTAGTTGGCTCCCTTGCCTGGTGCCAGCAGAGGTGTGATGCTTTTGTGGCTCATCAGTGTTTGGCTGTAGATTTGTGCTCTTTTGCTGTAAGGGAGTGGAGTTCCTGATTTGGCATCTCTGTCAGGAAAGGGCATTAACACTGAAAACAGATTAGGGAGGCCTCCAGAGTGGGAATCATCAGGACAACTCCTGCAAAAATACCACGTGGTAAGTGATTAGTGTATTGATTTCTTTCTCTGTTTGTGAAGTGTTCCTTTTGGCAGCTTCTCTTGATGTCCAGAAGTAACTTCAGAACTGAGTGCAGGGTAACCTTCCTTCGAAATGTTGGTCTGGTGTAGTTGTAATCCATTGCCTTCAAATCAGAATGGGTCTGTAGGTGTTTATTTCTGATTGAAATGGTGATATCACCAGTGGGGGTTTTTGGTAGGAAAAAAAGGAAAAGACTGAAGCTTATTCACAACACGCATTTTGTGTACTTTAATTTTGCAAGGGTTCTTTTGTTTGCAGTGCATATGCAGTTGTACTGTATGGGTCAGTGCTGAAAGGTGGAGGAGTTTGGAAGGGACCGCAGACTAATCACGAGGATAAATGTTTGTGTATCTGTGGCAGTGTTAATGCAGCAGGAATGTTACATTTCACTGATTTAAAAACAAACCAAAAACCCCAAACCCAAACAAACCACAAAAACCCAAATGCAGGTAGTTAAAGATGAATATTGACAGTTCTAGGAAATAGAAATATAGGTAAGACTTGTTTGGGCATTTACTCTGAAATTATCACAAGCTCTATTCCTTTATCATCTGAGGTGAAGGAACATTTGTTGGAAAAGATAAGTGTTTCCTAAATCTGTCACTGGTTTCTAGTTATATCAGCTCTAATAAATAGTATTATCTTGCCCCGTGAACCTTGTTTTCTTTATCTTTCTATTCAGTACCCTCATCCTCTGATTAGTGAGTCATTGGACTCATGCAGTTGGAAAAATAGAGATAGGAGGGCAGACTGTTACTGGTGGGTTGTTTTCAAGCACAAAAACACACCTAAGAAACCCCAAACACTAGCTTTTCTTACAAGCCAGACTTCTATTTTCAAATGATTCTCAGATACACTATTAGAATGCACATTTTATGCGGTACTTATTTAAAAGATCATTTAAAAAAGATTAATTAAATCTGAATGTCTTAACAAGTGACTACTTTTCCTAAAACAAAATAGATTTAATGTGTCATGAGTACAAGGATCTGCTTAAGTGTGTTTATCTGCTGAAGTGACACCTTAGACCTTGTTTTAGCCCCCAAGGATTTGCTGTCTGCACTTTACAGTGTGCCATTTCCCAAAGACATTAGTATTCCTCCAGTATAAATCACAATTTTTTCCATCTGTATTGCAGATGTACAGCACTCATTCCTGAAAAGAAAAATACACTCATCTGCATCTATTTATAAGTGTCAAATTCTGGATCCTGCCCAAGTCAGTTCAAGCTGCCTGCACAGAATTTGGCCAGAAGCAAAAAGCTTCTTTATTCATAAGGTTAATATTTAGCAGTGGACCAAAGCCCATCTCAGTTCCACCAGTGTAAATTATCTGTTGAGTAATCCCAGTGTTACAATGGCATAATTGAGATCGAACTTGGCTTGGAGTGCTGTCATTTTTTTCACTTCCTGTAGCTTTATCCTGCCAGGAATTCTTGCTGAAATCAACGAGTGTTCATGTTAGGGCCTAATCCTTAAGCTGCAGCTTCTATACACTACTGCGAAGTCTAGGTGCAGGCTATAGTAGAAAAATAGATCCATAAAAATGGAATTACATAAGTAAGTGCTGTAATGCTGCTGTTGGCTGAAAGTCATCCCAGTGATTATGGCAATGTTGTGCTTTTTAAGGTTGAAAGCGAGAAAGCAGCAGGACTTGAATATGTAAGAGTGTTAGATGATGTTGATGTCACAGAGCAGTTGTGCCTCTAGCTTGTCGTTGTTTTGTTTCACTCCTTTGCTGAAACTGGACCAGTTGAATATCTCATCACATATTGCATCGTGTTGCTTACTAATAGCTGATATTGCCCCCTGCCACTGAAAGGGAGGCAAATGTTTATATAGGCTATAAATATAGGGCTTAATAAATCAGTCAATGGACCATTTGCCTTGGCTGGCAATAAACTGATTTAATAGCACTGCTGATGCTCCATGTGGTGTTTGGGAGAATGGAAAGCACAGTCACTTTGTTTGGGGAAGGATGAAATGGTAATGGTAAAATGAGGCTGGACTTTTCCATGGTATAGGCTGTGAAGTAGGCAAGTTTTTTCCTCAGCACAAGTTATTCACATTATCCGTAGCTCCAAGAAAAGCTTTCCTACTTCTTCCCTTTTCCATTTTCCTAATTTGCTGTTTCTGTATTTTCATGTTTTTCAGCAATGGGTAGAAGGGCTTGGATCCATCATCCACAACTTTAGAGCTAACAATGTCAGTCCAATGACATGTCTCAAGAAACAGTATGTTACTTTCTTTCCTTCCCCTTCTCCTTTTTTTTTCTGTGTTTTCCTTCTTGGAATTGAAAAAAAAAATTGAGTTTCGTACTTCAACATCTACAGTCACAAACCAGTGTAATAAAGAAAATGGTGTTAAATTAATTAAGAGTTTGTCTTTCACTGAGACCAAAGAAGCCTCAAGGCTATATCTGGCACCTGCCCAGGAGAAATTAAAAAAGAATTTATAACTGTTCATTTGATTTGTTGTTTTGTGTGTTTTAATTATTGTCTAGTTTGTTCTTTCCTTGATGCATATGCAAGTGAAACCCCAGGAGACTTTCTTGTCTTCACGCTTGTATAATTGCTGTACTGATATTTTGGGCTGCTTTTGGCCTTTACATTTAATGAACTGCTCTGCCTCAAGCACTAAGAGGTTACAGAAAAATGTTCTTACTACGGAACAATTATTTTTTTGTACTCATCTCACAGACAGGGCAATAATCTCAAGATAAACGTAAGTATCTAGATTTCAATTTTAATAAATAGTATTTTAAAAGTATTTTATTCCTAATTTCAGCTGGATGAAGTTGGCCTTCCTGACAAACACAAATGGGAAAATTCCAGTTCGGAGGTAAGCACAGTTGTTGTCAGGTACTGACTGTATAATGTAAAGAAAATTCTGTGACTTAAAAAACAATGTAACATCAGTTATTACCAGTGAAGTAAGAATAAGTACAAAACTAGACATTCTTAGCTGACCTCCTCAGTAAATTAGGTAGTACTTCTTATCAGCCTAGTCGGTTCTTTGTGGTTTGTTGTAATGAAGATGAAAGTCCCTGTAATAGTTTTCAAAACCACTTAGAGTGAAGAGCATCAGATTTTTCAGCTTGAAACTCTGGGATGGGTTTTTCAGTTGTAAAATTTCATAAAGTCCTTTAAAAAAGAACCATAAAAGCTTTCAGGCCAGTTAAGCAGAGGACAAAAAGGTACCTTTTAAAATGTGGTTACCTGTAAAAGAGACATGTATAGCTCTGCCAAAAATACTTCTGCTTTTATAGGAACCCCTCAGATAATACTTGGTTTTCTGCACATGGTAAACGAACTGTTAGGTTAGTTGTTGTCAGTAACAGCAAAGCTGGAACAGTGTATTTCTTTCTGTACATCTATTAAATATTAGAGGGTACTGATCTTCAGTCCTCTCTGGCCAGGCAGCAATTCTCCCCCCCTCCTGCTCTAGAAATTAATTCTTGCTGATACATTGAGCTGCTTTTCTCTTTATGTGGCGCATGAAAACCACGTTTTTTGGGCATGCTGTTTTCTCATAAGTAGAAAATCACAGAAGGGAGCAAGAAAGGAGGCCTCTGTAAGATAAGCCTCACACTGCAGGGCTTTTTCAAGGGAGAGAAAGAGGATTTTGTATCCATAGAATCCGCAGAAAGACAAAGGGCCTGCCATGTGCTTTCCAGGTTTCTGTAGTTTCATGACTCAGGTGACACCTTGAAGGTGCTAAGGCTGCTGCAGTGTATTAATCTTCCAAACTCAGCTACCATAAAGCACCTTCTGTGCGGATGTCCCGTGAGGAATATCAACTGCAGGGCAACGACAAGGGAACAGTGCCACAGGGACAAATTAATTTTCAAGACTTCGGAGCTTTATGC
This sequence comes from Pseudotriccus pelzelni, assembly GCA_035584735.1. Lineage (NCBI taxonomy): Eukaryota > Metazoa > Chordata > Aves > Passeriformes > Tyrannidae > Pseudotriccus > Pseudotriccus pelzelni. The sequence continues at coordinate 864,965 of JAWMRA010000113.1, read as the reverse complement.
CTGTGTTTGAACACAGAGCTCTATTCCTCAATATGAATTTATGGTTTGCTAGCTTGTCTGAAACTGTTTCAGCCTTTAAATATTTTACATCACATTTAGTGGGGCGTAAATTCCCTCCACTGTGCTACAGCACCCTGATTTGTGTATGCAGAGAAGTCTGCCTGGTGCTGAAGATGGACCAGTCCACTGGTTCCAGTGTATTAAATCTCTAAATTCAAATTTGCAGTATTTCCAGGACGACATAAATCTGTCTCTAGCAGCTTAATTTATTGCAAAAGTAGTTTGCTTGTAATTTTGTAAGGGATCTGCTGTTCCGTGAAGCCGAATCTCCTTTAAATCTGGAGGCTCCAAGGAGTGCATTGTGTTGGCGTGGATGAAAGGTGGGAATGTTTAGGGGCTCATCCAGGAGGGGGGAAATTTCACTTGCAAAATCACAGCTCCTCGCTTTTCTTAAGTTTAAAACATTTTTGCAACCAGCACGTGGCCATAGGGAATGATGAGCCTTGAGAAGGTGAAAATCCCTGGGCTCTTGGTGGTGAATGGTGTAAATATTTGTGACTCCTCGTTAGGACAGTTGGAAGTTGCAAAGCCACAAAGATTTTTCTCAACTATTTTGGATGGTTTTAATGTACTCTGGGGCATATAACTATTGCTACCAACCTGCTGTGTCTGAGAGAGGAGAAATTCTGGCAGTTAGCAGTGTGAAAACGTTAGGAAAGTAGCAGTTTTGCCTTTTGGGCTTTAATAAATTTTAGCAGTTTGAGTCTAGAATTACATCCACAGCTCTGAGAAGGACAGGGCATTTGTAAGATATTTTGTATTTTCAAATTTTAACACTACTGTAAGTGCTGACTAAAAAGGTCAGCGTTTGTTAAAAAAAAAAATCCACTTGGTTTTTGCAGCTTTCTCTTGGTAGAAGATGGATTTTCTACACGTACAAGTTGCACCGGCTCAACGAGAGCCTGTTTAGAAATTAGCTTTGCTCAAGTTATGCTTATCTCTTTGTATAACTACATTTAAAAGGATTTAAGCAAATACAGCTTCTAACTGTGAAAATATATATACAACGAAAAGAAAGCTAAACTATGACAAATGAGGCTTAAATCTGTTTTACAGCGGTTTAAGTAAGTTAACTTGAAAATAGAGGTGTTTTTTTTTTTAATGTATGTTTCCTATTGATTACTCCAGAGTGCCTGGAAGGAATTGGTTTCAATACTTCCATGTTGGTTGGAAATCAAAGACAGAGAATTTCTTGTACAGTGTAGGCAGGGGCCCTTCCAGTTCAAGACAAGCTGATAAATCAGTTGGAGCCACAGTAGAAGATTGATTTCAACAGTTTGTGTTGGCTTGATTTTTGAAGTAATGGTTGGAAAGTGGTGAAAGGTCTGAAGAAACCAAGTCATTTAATCCATCAACAAGCATGATGGATTTGTACTCCTCAGTTCCAGAGCTGGGAAGTATTTTAAATATTTATTAGGAAGTACACTGACATGGTACCCAAAGCCCTGTAGAACATGAGGAATAAACACCTGTAGAGATGTACAAGGTGAATCTGCTCAGATGAAGGCTCTTCTGATACAGGGCAAAGCAGTTTTATTTCCAACAGCCTTAGCAAAGTGAAAGCATCACGCCGTATTGTTGCCATCTTTTTTGATTCATGCAATCTTTTCTACACTGCTGCTCTCACTGCAAATTATTGCCATGCTTGCTGTCGTCTTTTCTGAAATAAAAAAGTAGTTTGGCATCAAAAATAAGTTCCCTGCAGCCATGGAGGGTTGGCACACAGCTTCTGATTAATTACTTACACCAATATTACATGCTTTACAGGACATTTATTATTGGAGCTGGATTCATTAGAGCAGATATAGAATTTTTATAGGGCTGGAAATAGGTTGTAAATTGTAGAGCTAACATTACTCTATTTTTGAATTAGCAGAAAAATAGATGCCTGAGACTTTTTAAAAAACAAGTGCCTAAAGTTGAACTCTGTCTGTGTTTTAGTGAAAATATCTTGGTACTTATCAGCTTTGGAAAATCAAATATCTAACTTAGATGCCTGAATAGGGACACAGAGATCTAATGGTTGTAAGAACCCAGCAAGAAAGAAAAAATTGGCGAAGATTTGTTAAAATGTTATTTTATCAATTAGATCTTTCACTTCGTGGTCCTAATTTTTTTTAATATGTAAATATTTGCATAGGCATTTTAGAGTGTTTTGGAGGGTGAAACAACTGTGAATTGCTATGGCAACAAATAACAGCAACAGTTTCCTTCCCCACCTCTCTCCATGTGAAATCATTTCTTATGCATGAGATTAACTAAAAGTCTCAGCAAATGTTTGTCTCACTTGATGATAAAGAGCAACATATTCTTATCAGCAGCCAGGGAGTCTTTCCCAATGTACAGCTTTTATGAGCATTACAAATAGATTTTCGAGGCAGAATGGAGTTTTTCTCCCCAGGCTGAGACACTGAGATCAAGGGGTTGTGGGACACATCATTTTAGCTTAGACCCTAAACAGGAGCCAGGAGAGCTGTCAAGTTTGAATCTACATTTCCAGAGACAGAGGTTATTCAAATTCGGTTCGAATGGAAACAGAAATAGGCCAAAGGCTTCCACATTAGTCACACCAAACAGCTTGGGATTTATGTCATCCCAAGAGAAACCGGTCTGTCAGTCAGATATGTGGTGAAATCACCTCTGCTTTCAGGAAGGAGTAGGGTTGGTGGAAATATTTCGGTGGCAGCTGAGATCTGCCTAGAGGATTTGTGTGGAGTATTGACTAGCCCAGGATATTCTCAGTGGCTGCAAGGTGAGGGAGCGTCCAGAGGGAGGAGTGGGCAGTGCAGCTGGAATGGGATTTGCCGTGCAGCTGGGGAGTCTTGACACCAGCAGCTCCTTGAACAGGACAGTGGAAGGAAGCTGCCATTGGGAACGGCCCACACCTATCCTATGTGTGAGCTGGAAGGCACAAGTCAGTGCTTGGAACAGAGGGGAAGTCCCCACTAACCAGGAGTGGCTGGAGACATAAGTCTCCTCACTTGTAGAACGTGCTGCTGTTTAAACCCAGTCGTTTATCGAGGCACACAGTTTACAAGAGCTAATGGAATAATGCTTTGCATGGCTCTGTGTCCCAGCATATTGGAAAAAAAAATCCTCTTTTGTTCTTTTTGCAGTTCATTATTTTGATGTATTTTCTAATGGCTCGCTTGCAGGCAGAGCGGGGCTGCTCTGTGAAGCTTAGAGCACTTCTTCAACTGCACAAGTACTTGGAAGATACTTACATTCATCAGCTGAAGCCAGAGGAAGATGTTGGCAGTAAAAGCAAGAAAGGGAGGACTGATTGTTTAAAAAGTGACTAACGTTTCTCTCTTTTTTTTTTTTTTCTCTCCTCTGTTTTTTGTTTCAGCATTACCAGAACCTTTGCGTCAGGTAAAACAGAAAAAGTCATCTTCCAGGCACTTAAGGAATTAGGTCTTCCCAGTGGAAAGGTATTTAGTGGTTTTGAATAACTGTTTTTGTATAACTAATAAACTGATGACTCATTGACATCTGTAGCTGTAATCTAAGTCATTTGCATCACAAAAGAACCCATGCCTGTTGTTCACGAGTAACTTACGAATCACTGCAGGTTGTTTACTAAAGCCTAAATGTAATTAAATCTATATGACACAGCGGTCCTTAAACCTCTTGGATGAAGCTTCCCTCCTTTTCTGTCACAGACTGTCTTTGTTTCATTTATACAAAATATATGAGCACAAAATATGCATGTAATGCCTTTTTCGTCGAACTTTTTGGACAGCAGTCTGCTCTTTGCCCCTCTCCTTTGGAGAGCTGCTGTTTGGCTCTCCCCCACTGACAGCAGGAGCCCCTGCCATCCCCAAGACGTGATGGCCGGTTATGGTTGCAGACAGTTTTTTTGGCTTTACACGCTCTCCAGTCTCCCTTCTTTCATTTTGGAGGCTCCAGCCCTTCTTTGCCTGGCTGCAGCAACCACCTGGTGGGGCTGCAATCTCCAGCCAGGGAGATGGGGTGCAGAAAGACATGAATCCCCAGCATGGAAACACATGGATCCCTGCCACCTGAGATGAGATTTTTCCTCACTGCTACAGTTCTTATCTTGTCCAGAGGAGGACATGGCACTGAATATGTTATCCATGCATTCCAGTCCTTGGGGAATTTTTCCTGTATGAGAACTGCCCAGCTTTTTAAAACCGTCGCACCAAACCTGGGACTTCTCAATGTTCCTTGACATCAATATAAGTATCCTGAAGTTTTTACACTATTTTGAGCGTTTTGGGCTTTTTTTTTTTTGCTTCTCAGAAGAAAAACAGACTGTTTTCCATCCCTGTGCGTATGTAGAATTAATTTTACTGTCAGATTAGAATCCAAGCACATCAAACAGATTTATGATAAAGATGAATTAAGAACTGCTTTCAGAAAGTATAAAAGAAACTAGGTAAATCTATACCAGGTAAAGAGCTTAAACCAGTTCTCAGCTGCTTTTTCTGATATAAGATATTCTCTTGGGAAAAGAACACATCAGCTCTCTTTTCTGGATAAATGTACCTTTGCATTTCGTTGCAGAATGATGAAATCGAGCCTGCAGCATTTACTTACGAGAAATTTTATGAGCTCACCCAAAAGATATGCCCCCGAACTGACATAGAGGACCTCTTTAAGAAGATGTAAGTTCAAATTCAATATAATCTTGTTTTAAAGACATTTTGCTGTATTTTTAGTCTATATATAATAGTGACAGAACACTGTAAAATTTATCTAACATTGAACTCAAGTAGCATCAACAGTACTTTAAGACATGCTGAAGCCTATGTTTTTCCCCTTCCTTCCATCTCAGACTGCTAATGTAAAAGTTCACTCTGTATTTCAGAGCAACTTTTACATGAGTTAGAGGAAGCACCTGGAACTTTTTTGTTTTTGTTTTTGCATTGGCTTTACTAACTACTGTAATTTTTAACTTGCTCCTTTAGGTGATTAACACAGTATGTGAACTAATTAAATGAAATAAAAAATTTGAAGTTCAAAAAGTTTCCTCACTCGATTTATTCTCAGCTGGAGGACTTACATGTTGTTTTATGAAGTACTGTTTGTTAAGTTATAGGAATATATGTTATGGGACTTATACTGTGCCAAGCTTAGACTGTTAGTATGTTTTCTGTGACTGTTCATTTTGAGATTATAGAGCTACTTCAAGTAGAAAAGTAGGTGGTTTTAAAAGTATCAACAATGTCAACATGTAAATCGTACCTACTGTAGCATTGTGCATAAAAACTTACATTCTCTAATAAATTTCTTTTCAGCAATGGAGACAAAACTGATTATTTAACGGTAGACCAATTAGTGAGCTTTCTAAATGAAGTAAGCTTTTTCATACATTAACTACCATACAAGTCTGTCTGCAGTGGCTTGCTTCTTCCAATCTTTCCATTGCATGAATCTTGCCATTATTTGCTGTGCTTTTGATCCGCTGATCTTTCCATTTTGGTAACACCCAGGTGCAAAAATCAGCTCCAACCTTGTACGTTGTTGTGCTTTCTACATGTTGGCTTTGCAGTTTGCATCTGTTGATTACTTGCTGGTGTGTTATATTGTGTGTTATGTGTGGTTTAGACATTTCATACTGTTAAACGTCCAACTAAAATACACCCCGTGTTTTATTACAAGCAATTATTTTACCTGTAGGCCCCAGCTAAATGTATCTGCTGATCCTTCTCAATAATAGAAAAACTGAAGTGGGCGTTTTATAAACAGCAATTTGATTCTTCTCAACAGTAGTATTTCAGTCTGGTACAAATCTAAGAGCTAAGAGGATATTTTAAGGGTTTGTGTATGATTTTTAAATTGCTATGTGTGCAGAATAAGAGGAAATATTTTTATTGCTGTATTTCCAGAATACGCTTGTTGGCAGAAGTATTTAGTGTTTCTTAAAAGCATCGTGAGTGTGTGAAGTAGTTCAGTGAACAGAGTGGGGCTGGGTTTTTTTATCCTATTCCTAAAGCGCAGTAAGTTATAGGAGGCTGACTCATTCAGAATTGCAGAGATAAATGCACTGTGTGGATTTGACAAGAACACACACATGGAAAATAGTCACATTCTGCTTGGGTTTGTACCACTAGATTCTTGTCATCTGGAACATGGAAAGGTGCCGACCTCACTATGTGATGGTTTTGGGTGCATTACCAAAAAAATCTCTCAATCTAAAATTATTTTACTAGTTACAAATCAATTTTGTATATATTTATATATTGGATACTACTGTATGAGGATTCAAGCAGTAAGTTCCCCATATATCACATTTAGAATATAATATATTTTTCATAGGGAATGTGTGCCTTACTCTTCACTAGCACTAAACTTGAATTACTTGAATTACTTGAATTTAAAAGAAAAGGCAGTGAGAAGATGAACAACTTTAGCACTAATGGTTGCATACTTGGGGCTTTAGCTCATATCTCTTAGCAAACTTGAGCTCATGCTTAATCTTACTACTCTGAGACATTCTTTTGCCCCCAGTAACTGATTAAAAAAGTAAAATTGAGTTGTGCTCTAAGTTTTGTGTTGTTTGAACAGTTGTTTTTATAGAATTAGAAGCCTTATTTTATAGGTAGTACTGGAGAAAGGTGCATCTTGTTGGCTGCATTCCTATCGACACGGTACATTTTGCCGTTGTCAATCCTGTGGTTGGCCCTTTAGTTCGTGATCAGAGCTGGGGAAAATTAGCCAAATATTTTTTACAGAGTAGGACGTTCATTCTGATGACTGAAACCAATGGCCTTTACTCTGTGCTGGAGGTCTTTTGGTCTCCAAATAGAGTTTCAAGTTTCAGTCATGATTTGAAAGGCACGAAATGACCCAGAATCTCCCTCCTGAAGTGATTGTTTGTGTCTCCTTGACAGCTGGCCAACACTGCAATTAGCACCAGTGTTTAATGCTGGAAAATATAAAAAGATTATTATCACTGCATAGGAGAGGGGAGTTACTTGGCAGAGAAATTCTTCATGAGACTCTTTAACTTAAATTATTTTGAAGTAGCCTCCCGGGCATGCTGCAGAAGCTCCAAGTGTTACGAGTTTTTAAGGGAGCGTGAGGATACGTTACTGGGTATGGGAGGAGAGTGAGCAGCTTTCCTGGAGTTTTTCCAAACTCCTGTCTCTATTTGACTTCTAAATGCCGTTGTCTGACAGCTGATTTAATTGTGTTCCAGTATTAAAGCTTCTGGGAAGGTTTTAGGAATTTAGTTATTGTCAGGCACTCAGTATTTCGTCTAGGTCTTCTACATTCAAAGTTAAATTTTGAAAAAATAAAAGGTAGTAGAAAAGTAACTGAAAATACTACTATTGAGATTTGTTTCTGACGTTCTTTTACAGCAATAAAATAATAATAAGGCAAGTAACAGTCAAAATAGAAATTCAGTAGGCTGACCAGGACTATTTCTTTCTTCTGGGAGGGAGGTGTTAGGACATCCTTTCCTATCCTCTCTTTCCCATTTCCTTGCTCTTCCTCTCTCTCTGTCTTCCACTGGCTTGCTCTTCCTCCCTCCTTTCCATTTGCTCTTTCTATCTCCCTGGTTTTCATCTTCACAAAAGGACTCCCTTTTCACTCCCCTTCACAGGAAAAATTCAAGGTGCAAAATTGGTTTTGGCACATTACTAACTGCTTTTGAAGTAAATCCTTACCACTTGTCAATTTTACTTGATTTTTTAAACTAGGTGAACATAAAGATATGCTCTTGTTCAAGTGGAAAATATGTTAAAATATTGATAATCAGCCATGATCGCTGCTACTAGAAGACTATTTTGCTCTTAGCTCCTTCTGGTAACTCTGGGACTGTTTCTCAAGAGAGATTTTTTGCCTTACCCCATTTCATTTCTCCTGGTTTTTTAATGACTAACTGTAGAAGAAAGAGGGTGGGGAAGAGCGTTTTCCTTAAGAGCTTTCCCTATTCTTTCGAACAGTTTTTTGAAGTGGTGTATTGTCCCTAATGGCATAAAGCTTGTCATTTGTCACAAGTAGACTGAGCTGTTGCATGCCAGTGTTGTGTTGCTGTTGTGTGCTGCTTAGCAAGTTATGTCCTGCATCCACCTGCTCCCACATCATATTTCACCTGAGTTTTCCTTAGTTATCCCAACACTGATCTGTACGGAATGAACCTGCTGTGTTTTAGATGGAGCAGACTGCCAGTAGCAGTACTGGAAAGATCCCTCCTTCAGTGCATGACTGAACTGGCACTGATTGTAATTTCTTGGAGCTGATGAAGCACCAATGTATTGGTTGTAAGAAAAGAGATGAAGGGCTTATTTTTGATTGGATATTGTTTTCCCTCATGAAGAAACCATCCAAAAATTCACACATAAGGAATTGCAGCAAATGCTGATGGTGCTGTGTGAGCCGTATCAATGCCATCCTGTCCACTTCAAATTACTGATCCAATATGGGAGTGGCCTGTTACTTTTCTGAATTCTGCTTAAACTCAGTCTTGAGAACTGTGCACCTACTGGGGTAAAAGAGTGTTTTCACAGTCAAATTAATTTGTTTGTTTTATTGCATCTGCTTACATGCCACTACTCCCTTCAGTTCTGGGTTTAGTTTTCTTTTGATGGAGAATCGGGCACACAGTGTGCAGCTCTAATCCAGCATGGAGAAGAAGCAAAGTTACATAGCACGCTAGTGAGTGAAAACATAAAGACTCTGAATTTTATTAGTGGATTAGAAATCACTGCTAAATTGTATCTAAATATTGCATATATTATTAAATCCTAATGTTTTAAATTACTGTGAATTGGAGAGATGATACCGTGAAATTCTTTTGCATATTTCTTCTAAGAACTTGTGCTGGTTTTTGAATAGTTAAAAACACGATGTTTCCAAAAATTCACAAATAATCATCAGTACTTATTTCTAAACTCAGATTTAAAATTCTTAATTTAAAGTATAGCTTTATTTTACTTTTACTTTTTGCTTAATCTGTAGATATTGTATAAGACATGCATTTTTGCAGAGGTGATTGCAGTGCCATCAATCAAGTCTGTCAGTTCACAAATCTTACAGAAAAGATTAGAGAGAGAATTTACAAAGAAGAGAGATTTAGCGGTTTATTTTTCAGCATTTCGTTTGCATGTGTACCACGTGCAGTCATCATTTTGATGAACAAGCAAGAGTAAGACCAGTTATATGATGGCACTGGAGTGGGGTTTTTTGAAATATTTTTTATGATCAAACTGCCCAGGTTTCTTATGATAGATAGGGGTCATTTTCTACCTAAAGCTGAAATTACTGTTGAATAGCCTGTAAGTTTTAGGGCCGCTTTTTTTTTTTTTAATGTCCACTTCTTTCTTTCTCATCTGCAGTAATGAAATGCTCTTGGATGATAACCATGCACTATATTATTTTACTGAATTCCGTTGTTTTCTAACCTTAGCATCAACGAGATCCTCGGCTCAATGAAATTTTATTTCCCTTTTATGACACAAAAAGAGCAATGCAGATAATTGAGACATACGAGCCAGATGAAGACTTGAAGAGAAAAGGTAAATGGGGGAGGGAATTCAGTATTCACTGGGTTTAGGCATTTGGGGAATTTGTTCTGAAGCATCCACACTTTTAAAAGGGAGCTTACAGTCCTTGTGGTCTGGGGGCAGAGCGCTTGTGTGGCACCCAGGAAAAATATCTCCCCCTCAAAATCAGTGCTTTTGTTTTTTTAGGACTATTTCCCTGATCCAGGTTACAGTGTGGCTACAAAGGCAACCATGCTGATACAAAGCGTGAGAGGCTGGGAATGAGTAAATGGAGAGCAAGGCAACCTGCATGTGGCTATGGCCAAGGTCTCAGAGAGGCTGCAAAGCTGTACAGATATTGTGTACAAGTAAAGAACAAGGAAAAATTGCCATGTGCACCCTTGGATGTGCATCTACCTTCTTATAATGTAATCTCTGTAGTGGCTGAGGGCAGCAGCCTGGCTTAAAACAGGGTGTTTTCTGGGGGTGAGTTTTAAAAATGTTCTCTCTGAGCAAGATTTCAGACAGTGTCTGCAAGCCATTCTTATAGTCCTTTAGTCTTTTTAACCAAACTATTAGAGGAAGTGTTTTGCCCTGGATTAATAGATTCCTCTTTTGGTTCTGTGAAAAGGTAGACTTTGCAGCAATCACCCAGGACAGAGGAGGTATTTCTCATGTCTAGGACTAATTTATAAATGTTATGGGGATTTTCCACTCACAAGCTTTTTTCTCTTCCTCTCTACATGAAGTAGAATACTCCGAGTATTAATTACTTGATTTTAGTCAACTCTATTCTTTTTTATTTATAGTTTTTAAAGGCACTCATCTTTGATTCTTATTGATGCCAGTGTATTTTACACATTTTCCAAAATGAGGAGGTACAGCTGCCAGCTGTTCAGGATGGAAGATACAAAAACGTATTTTATGAGGGTGAAAATTAATCTGAGACTAGCAAAGAAATTAATTCAATCCTGGCTATTTGTTTGGCTTCGTGCTTCGATTTTTCTTTCTGACAGGTTTTTAATACATGTGGTAAACCTCCTGCAGGGGGAGGGTTATGGAGAGGAGCAAGAGAACAGCAGCAGTGTCCTCTCACAGTGTTCCTCCAGGGATCATATGCACCAATGCAGATTTTATCCCACACCACACAGAGCTCTGTTAAGCTGCTGAAGTCTCAGCTATACTTTGTCTAGAACACCTGGCCAGATGTGATATTTTTCCACAAGATGATGCAGTAGAAATATGTGTCATCTAAGATTTACTGCTTTTAAGTTCTTGGTGATAACAAAATAAAACCATTCTTCAAGTCGAATATTCCCTTTTGCCCTCCCTTTTTCCCCCCCCCCCTTCTTCCATACTCAGAATCAACTGAGAGGATTTGAATAAGACATCCCAGAACAGTTCACCTCTGGCTGACGCCAAGCACAGAAAATGTAAGCTCCAGTAGAGGCTTTTTTCAGAAAGTTAGGAGTAGAATGAAAACTTGGATCACTCCATTTCTCTGTATAAGAGAAAAGTAGTCTTAAAGACAATAAAAATAGGAATGCTGCAACCTGTCCCTTGACAATAGCTGAGTGTTCATAAATAACTGCAGGGAAAGCAGTCTCCAAGCTAGTGCCAGATAACCATTCTTTGCAGCAGCTCTTTGTGAGTAATCCCTTCTTCCCTACCCGAGATCATTTCTCAGGTTCTTGGCCACTTCAAAACTGATACTGCTGTACTGATTATTTGGCTTAATTAAAAGCTGTCCCTTGACTTATATTTTTTGGTACTTTATTGAAGCATAGAACAGCAGAGAAAGAAGAGGTGTTATGGGTTCTGTCCTCTGAATTACTAGTTGTGCCATGTTCCTTGTAGAAATGGGCTGCTTTTCATTTATAAAGGTATAAACTTGTCTTTCAAACAGTAAACTTGAAGGTATCTTAGGTTTTCCTGATGTTTTGCAAACGAACCTGTGCAGACATTTTCAGGTACACATCCACATGTCTTTGCAGGGAAAACAGTCTCTGCACACGCTACAAGCTGATTAGCAATGATGTAGCACAGTCAGGGCAGGACTAACCGTGAAAGAGGGGAGGAAGGTGCCCTAGAAAGCTGGTACATGCGAGCTCAGGATTTCTGATTTAGAAGGTCCCAGAGACCAAAACTGTTGGATGTTCTCTGAGGAGATGTCACTGCTTATCTGCCTTCTTCACCTCCTCTTAGGTCTGCTAAGGGTGAGTGCTGGACCCCGGGTATTGAGCTGGTGGGCACCTGATTTTTCTTTTGTCATCTGGGAATGCAATGGCACATTTTGCACCAGGGTCAGCTTGGAGTGGTAGAAGGGGAGCGCTTCTGTCTGCTTGCAGAAACCTGTGTTTTGGACTAGGATTCCTGCTCTGTGAGACAGTTTGATTCCTATCTGCTCTAAATTACTCTGGGAGTAATTTACCATGTCTTCTTCTTCCTTCTAGGTGTCATATCCAGTGATGGGTTTTGCAGATACTTGATGTCAGATGAAAATGCCCCAGTTTTCTTAGACCGTTTGGAATTATATCAAGAAATGGACCATCCTTTGGCTCATTATTTCATCAGTTCCTCTCACAATACCTATTTAACAGGCAGGCAGTTTGGTGGCAAGTCTTCAGTGGAGATGTACAGACAAGTGCTTTTGGCTGGATGCAGGTTGGAAGCAGGAGATAACAGCCTTTAATATTTGTGAATCTGATACTTTAAACCTACATAATATACCTTGGTGATATATTGTATGACGAAGTGTATAAATATGTTAGTGTGGTAAATGAAAACATACATATTTATTTAAGACTCTTATTTTTCTCATGAAAACCCTTGAAAGGCAGTGCGATGTAGAAATTGATTCAAGGAAAGAGTTTGTGAGAAAGGAAACAGAAGTTAGATCTCAAAATGACAACTGAAGGAGGGCTTTCTGCTTTAATTAAGGTTATTTGTAAATGAGAATCAGTTTATGATATCCTGCTTAATTTCTTGACATACTAGCCTGAGAATCAGAAGAGTGTTCTAGTGCTGAAGACATTATTGTCCAGATGTAAATACGTTGACCCATGCGTGCTGTTAGGTAGAATATCCAGAGTCATAGAAGGAGTCTGAAATTGCATGAGTACAGCTTAGAAAGGATTGTGTAATGCCCCGAACTGCTTTGTAACTTACTGCTCTGACCATCAGTATTCAGCATGTATCCCAAGTAGCTCACCTGGAATGAAACACTCAGGCAGCTGACATAATTTTTCCTGGATTTCTAGGTGTGTGGAGCTGGACTGTTGGGATGGCAAAGGTGAAGACCAGGAACCAATAATAACCCACGGAAAAGCAATGTGTACAGACATTCTTTTCAAGGTAAGCGCCTGACCTCTACAACTGGCAGTGAGCTCCAGGACAACCCATGGGACAAGAATCCGTGCTGGGCACCCTCCTCTCCTCAGCAATGAGGTGCTGCTCCTGTGTGACAGACAGACAGATTGCATGGGCACAGTTCTTGTCCCCAGATCTTAGGGCTCGTTTCTGACTTGTATCACACAGCCCTGTTCTAACTGGAATCCTATTATTTCATTTTTTAGGATGTAATTCAAGCCATTAAGGAAACAGCATTTGTTACATCAGAGTACCCTGTCATCCTTTCATTTGAAAATCACTGCAGGTATATAGTGCCCATTTTTAGTTTTTAAACAGTACAATGTCTGAGAGAGATGATATAGTTTAGAATACTGTGATCTGTAGGCTATTGCAGGTATACTGAATGTCACTTGCTAATATACTAATCAATCTTCATAGCGCTTAATAATGGCAATATTTTTATCTGTGATAAAGCTGTGAAATATATTTGGATGTTCCATTAGCTGTGTAAGATTCAGTTATTCTACTTTTTTTGGTCTTTAAATTCATCTTTCGTAGAATCATGGAATCATAGAATAGATTGGGTTGGAAAAGACCTTCAAGATCATCGAGTCCAACCCCTGATCCAACTCCAATTACTAT
>JAWMRA010000113.1:827747-847867 GCA_035584735.1 Pseudotriccus pelzelni | reverse complement strand
TTACTATATCATGGCACTAAGGGCCACATCCAATCTCTGTTTAAAAACCTCCAGGGATGGTGAATCCACCACCTCTCCGGGCAGGCCATTCTTTGTCAGATAATAGACTTTTATTGACAGCATAATTAGACAGTAAAGTAATACTTCTCAGTGGAGACAAAGTGGGCAGTATATAATTTGGGATGTCTACATTACTTAGTATTATTCTATTGTGCTGAATAATAGTAATTTTTTTTTAATATTTAAAAATTAACCAGCACACTCTTTTCCAGCAAATACCAACAATACAAGATGTCAAAATACTGCGAAGATCTTTTTGGGGATCTCCTGTTGAAGCAGCCTCTAGAAACACATCCAGTATGTTATATTCTGCCAGTCCGTTTTTTTTTTTTTTATATTGGTTGTATTTAAAAGGGATGATAAACTGAGATCATATCACCTGTAGTGCTGTTCACTACCAGTCCTGTGCTTTCAAAAATGACTAGTGATTTTGGGTGTCTATGCTTTTTGGTAACAACTTGTCTCTGTCTGATTTGTTTAATCTCTTCCGTGCAGGGCTCTGCCAAGCAGCCTGCGGAAACTCATCCCCTTCATGTGGGACGTAATACCAGCACCTACATAAAATACACCACACACATTGTATTTGCAGGTCAAACGTAACTCTGAAACTGCCAGTCACTGATGAAAACCAATGAATTATAAATTGCATGGTCTCAGCTGAAGAAACCTCTTCCTTCAGCTGCACGTTGCATGTTTCATGCTCCAGATCAAGTCCTGCAGTCTAGGTGGCCCCCACTACTGCCTTAAGAATTAAATTAAGCTCCAGGAGTTTCCTGCAGTCTCATTTGGACTATCAAGTGCACTGCAATCTGCATGCACTTCACTCTCCTGCATGGCAGGAGATAATAACAGACACTCCTTCATAAACACAACATTTGAGGCTTTAATAGCTTGTTACCTAGATCTTGCAACTCCTCCTCCAGACCTTCCTTAGTCTCCTTACAACCAGTTTGCCATGTGCCAGCAATCACCCAAAACCCGCAGATGCTCCTTAGTGCCACAGCAAAGAGGACTCTGCCTTGCCTTTCAGCTCCTGTCTGTGTGACCCTGGCAGATGGGGGCTCCTGGCGTTAGCACTGCTAGAGCTGGGCTTTTCTTGGCTTCCCTTGCATGTTGCAGGGGGAGCAACACACAAGGCTTGGTGAATATCAGGTTGTTGCCCTGAAAAAGTGCATCGCAGAGAAGTAAATCTGCAGTGTTCCCCTGCAGTGTGTGTAGCACACTGCCATGTTCCTCCCAAACAGCAGTTTCCAGCAGCTCTCAGGGAAGCCTAAAATAGAGCTGACCAAAGACTGCCAGGCTTCTACCTCAGGGCCCAGTGTTTAGCCTCAGCTGCCTGTGCTCTGTAGCACTACTGAGCCTTCTGCATTTTGTGTCCTTTCCTGCTCTTGGCTGAATTCAGTCCCCAGCTGCTCACAAAGCAAATGTTGCGGAGGTGGCAGGAGGAGCCTGGAACATACACTTTAGGAGGGCTTGGGCTCTGGTAACCACGGCTGGTCGACTGAGGCGGGCAGACTTAAGAGAGACATGGCACTGGCTGAAGCAGATTTGGGTTTAAGTTAAAGCAAATATTTGTCCAAGTGGGCATCCAGCTGTGCCCTTGCTTGGGGATACAGACTGGCATCCTGGAAGCCCGGAGATAAATGAGCTCTGTAGCACTGACATCTAGTGGAATTACAGCCCCAGTGCTCTCAAGAACAAATGTGTTTTCTCTTCATCCAGCGTACTGAAAATCCCATGCCTGAGCTTGCCTGGTGGGTGTGGAGAATCACTGCCCTCCTGCAAGGAGATTTGCACCCATTCTGCTGGAGTTGGGTTGATCTGGGTTTTTTTGCTGGGTTGTTATTTCTCACCTCTGCTGCTTTTATTTGGTTTCAAGTTGTGTGGTTTGCTCTTTTGTTCCTTCATCTAGAGTGCTGCTTCTGTACAGCTCAGATCTGGATTTGAAGTTAAAAATATCTAAATAATTCTAGGAATTTTTACTAGTCCTAGAAATACCTTCTACTCCTGGATCATTTATGGTTCACTGAAAACCCCAGTCTATTACACCAGCAACCCCTTGCATAGTATTCTTAGCAAGCCTGAGGTGGAGAGGTTGCTAATTACTGTACAGAAATCTCTGTTTCTTAACCTCAGCATTGTGAGAGGGCTTAAATTGGAGGATTTTGTACTTTTTTTCTCAATAATGTATTTTCTTCTTTCCCACCCTGGAACAAACCTTTTAGCAGTACTTCCTTGTGTATGTGAAACTTGCCCGTTAACCTTTCACGGAGATGTGACCCTATGGCCATACTGGCAAAACTTGTCCTCATTCCCTGGCTAAGGACTGGGTAGTTTTCCAGTCACCAGTGCCAGTCCTTTTCCACTCTGTAAGTGTGCGTGGGTTCCCTCACTTGCATTATTACATCTCGAAGGGACCATAAAAGGTGACTTATTTAGAGATCAAATGATAACGGGCTAAACTGCGACTTGGGCTGTGTGTGAACCAAGGGGGGGAGGGAAAGTAGGAAGCGCTCTGATGATGAGTTGCAGGTCACATCCATACCCCCTGCTAGACAGGAGAGAGGGGAAAATGTTTTGACCAGTGCAGCTGAGGGTGGCACAGGCTGGAGACCAGCAGCGTTTACCTGAGCACAGCTTTCCCACGGGATAGGGAAGAAGCAGAGGAGTCTGTATAACTACAGTCACACTACCTTCTGGGGTTGTGCCTGAGGTGGCACTGCTTGTTCCCTGCCCCGTACTATTTCTGTCCTAAAGTCAAAATCCCAAATAGTGATAGAGACTGGCCAGATAGCTGTTATTAAGCCTGTTCTTTAAATTGTTTTACAGCTTGATCCAGGTAAAGCCTTACCATCTCCTAATGACCTCAAAAGAAAGATTCTCATAAAGAATAAAAGGCTGAAACCCGAAGTAGAAAAAAGTAAGTAAAGCTTGTCAAATATTAAATAAACAAAAGTCCAGCTTGCTGCAAAAAGACTTTGCTACATAAGTTTCCAAATTGCTTGTACTTTAGTGTTGCAAGAATATGAATTCTATGTGAATGATGTTTTGTTTGCCCTTGTGTTTCATACGAGTGCCAGAGTCTGGGCCTTGATATCAACATGCAGCAAAGGCATAGACAGACCTGGGAATGTAATCCTGGGACTTTTATCAGACTGCTGGTTGAGCTAAAATATAGCTCAGATAGAATCTCTTGTAAATTCTGCCTACACTGGTATGTTTGCATTGCTGTGTTTTTCCAGGATAAGCATGAAATTAAATGGAATTTCAAATTGCTCTTCTTGCTGTTGTTGCCAGTTCTGATATTTATCTTCTTTCCGTAATACTAATGCTGCTATATTAGTTTCCAGTATGGCTATAATGATAAACCCTGGTCCTTCTCCATTCCAAGATAAGCGTGCAGACCTTGCGTTGACTTCAGTCATACATGGCGTGACATTTTATCCTGTCTAACTGAAACGCACAGGGGGATACAATGAAAATCCAAGCACTTTGCCTCAGTTTGCAGGGATCAAGCCCTAAAGAGACAGCTGTCTATTTATTCTTCAAAGAAGTCATATGCTTGCTCCAAAGATCTTTGAAGTCTGTGGAAATTTAGCAGGAATTTCTTCACAGAAAGGTTGACTAAACTTTGGAATGGACTGCCCAGGGAGGTGGTGGAGTCACTGTCCCTGGAGGTGATTAAGGAAAGACTGGACATGGCACTTGGTGCCCTGCTCTGGTTGTTGTGGTGGTGTTTGGTCATTGGTTGGACTCTATCTCAGAGGTCTTTTCCAACATAATTGATTCTGTGATTCTGTGAGATATATTTCTTAATTTCATTAAGCTTTGGATACAGCCCTTACTGACCACTTTTCAGGTCTAACAGCAGTGTATGTTTATTGGTGCTCTTTACTCTGTGAAATTTTACTAGTAACTGAAAACGTAGAGAACTTATTAAATGAAAGTAGCTCTCAGGATCAGAGGACCATTTACGATTGTTCTCCTGTCTTTCTTTGTGCTACAAACTGTTCATGCCATGACTAATTTAATTTTATTTCTCACATTAACAGAACAGCTTGATGCCTTGAAAAAGATGATGGAGGCTGGGGAAACTGCTGCTCCCAATATCCTAGAGGATGATAACGAAGAAGAGATAGAAAGCGGTGAGGATTTCATGGAGAAGGGCTCTCAAAAGTTACCTGTGGTTAATCGGTGGGGTGGCATGAGCAGTTCGGATGCACTTTACCCACATGCCTGCAGGTTGTGCCAGCAGCACAGTCTGTGCTCAGTGCAGAACTATTTGTACAAACCTCCAGCCTTCACATCTCATCTCAGGCACGCACCACAGCTGCTCCTGGCTCTGTGGTAGGATCACGCACTTAGTTGGCGGTACTAGTGGTAATTTTAACTTCCCCTTACTTTTCAGAAGTCGTATTGGAGCACCAACTAAGTCAGATTTTCACTTTTTGTGTGTGAGAGAGAGACTGGGAGGCTGTGCTCTTTGCTTTGGAAACAGATTTTGGCACTGTGTTTAATACTTGTCTCAGCATCAGGTTGGATTGTTGCATTATACTTTTGAGGGATAGGATTTTTTGTTCCAAGCTTCAGGTATCTTCAGTGTAAATGTCTTGCTCTGAGCCAGTGATACGGACTGTGTTTATGGCCAGCACAGAAAAATAGACATACTTAGGGTAAACCTTTTCTGTTTAAATGTCCACCTTCAGAAGAAGTAAATCATGCATTGCCTGCAAGTGTCTGAACCAAGGTACTTTGACCCATGTCATAGTGAGTGTCCCAGCTTTAGCCTATGCCTTGGTCCTCTCATATATTTTTTTTTTCTGTTACTTTACTTTTTTAGCTTGAGTACTCTAGATTCTAATGGAAAATCACCTTAAAAGCAAATGAAAATGATTCCTCAGAGTAGAGGCACACAAGGAGACTTTAACAATGCACACAAGAAGCCCAGACACTATTTTCTTTTATCTGTATTTAAAGAACTGTATCATCATACCTTGTTATTTCCCCAAGACTGTTGCCTTTTTCTTTTTACACTTTTTCTAAGCAAATTACTGATTTCTGCAAAAATACAGTAAATAAAATTTCTTCTGCCATGTCACAACTCTAAGGATCTTAGACCTTAGCTGTCATTTACTACCCTTGGAAACAGCTGAATAGCACTTGGAAATCTAATAGCCTGTATTTTATTTCCGTTTTTAAAAAGTGCCAAAGCCAAACCTGTGTATTCAGCTGTCATTCGTTGCATGTCTGGCACAAAACCAGCAGTTTTGGGGTTTTTTTCCCACTGATCATTTTTCTTTTCTGTGCAGCTGACCAGGAAGAAGAAGCTCACCCCGAGTACAAATTTGGAAGTGACCTTACTGTCGATGATTACAGTCAAAAAGAAGCTGTTGCCATCAGTGTCAAAAAGGTGGGATTGTTCTTATATATATATATCTTTTAGAAAAACTTCCTATGGAAGCAGCTGTAAAAGTTTTAAAAAGCTCTCTGTTTTGTGGAAGCATTACAGCAGTTGTTGTCAGAAGAGTCACACCTGAGATCTTCACCAGATGCCCTTAACCTTTAGGTTCATGAGAACACACAGTTTTGTAGCCCAAAATACTCTCTGCTTGTTCAGGTAGAATACTCATTGAGGAAACAGGATCAGTATGTAGGGAAGCAGGGGGATTTGATCAAAAGTACTAATTAAGGGCAACAAGAATTAAAGGCAGCAAGAAGTTTCCTGTTCCTGCCTGTGATATTTTGCTTCACATCTTAGGTCCAGAGACCTAATAAGAGGTGGAACATCAGATTCCTTGCTCAGCAGTGTTTTGGCAGGGCTGCGTTCTGTGTCTTCATTGCAGGGTTTCCCTGTGTCATTTCTTATTGTTCCTTAGGGTAGACTTTCCCTTCCACCTACGGCAGTGAAGGCAAAATAGGGCAATCATTCCCCAGTGGGGTGCTGTGACAGTGGGGCTATATCAGACAGCTAATAGGCAGGGGAAGAGTCCCCTTTATTCCACTTAAACCTGATTTAGTACAGTTTATCAGTCTCTGCTCAGTAACTTGAATATTACGTGATGGTAATTAGATGCAGAATATTGGAATTAAAATCTGCTCTGGCACTGGAGGTGTTATTGCTGCTTGCAACGGAAAAAAAGCCTACATGGCATTGCTAAGGTACCCTATCAGATGATGCTCCTCTGTCATTTAAGTATTTTGGCCACTTTTTCTCTCCTGCCTGGCTACCTTTGGATCTTACTCCAGATAGAAATATAGGTATGGATAATCCTTCCTAGCACAGCTTGTCCTTGGCCGCGTGTCTCCAGCAGTATCAGAGACATCACGCCTGCCTTCTGTGTATCTCTTCAGGTCTACCTACATCTTTGCTTCTTCAGGTCCTCTATGAATCCTTCCACTGAAGCATAATTTAACTTCTTTGCTTTAGGGCAGTTTCACTTACCAAGGCAGCTGGTCCTTAACTACCTGAGTGTTTTGGGGTTTGGGTTTTGTTTGGGGGGGTTTTGTTGTTGTTTTGAGGATTAGTTTTTCGTTTCCAGAGTAGTTACTTATCTCAGCATGTCCTTGAGTAACTTCTCTGCTTCTTTGCTGATCAGTCACTTGAACTTTATCCTTTAGGAATTTACATCCAGTGCCAAGACAATATTTATCTGTCAAAGTTTCTCAGTAGTGGTAGCTTGTAGCTGAAGACAGACAGCAGACAAGCCTTTTCCAAATGTGGACATTTCAAGCGTGGTTTACAGCAGCCTTAAGTTTTCAGAGCCTGGCAGTTTGCATATCAAGACTGGATGATCTTTTATGTGGTCCGGGCGTGTTACTCTTTCATTCTTCTCTGAAACTTCCTGTCCCCAACATCTAATGGGAGCTCTGGTTTGGCCTTAACTGACTGGCATCCTTCATCCTGTTCCCATTGTTAGCCAGCTGTTGAATTTCATATCTTGTGTACCCAAATTTCAAAGAGACTGCAAATTTTTTCGAGTTTACGGGACAGATGAGCCACACAGGAAGGTGTGGAAAAGGGTATGTTTTTTGCTAAATTAGTTAACTTTTTGAGGATTTTTTCCTTACTGTGAGTGTTTCCTATTGCTTTTTCTTTGGATAATGTATATATATTTTTTTTCCCTTAGGCTGTTGAAGATTCTGAGCAAGAAAACAATAAAAAGGTGACACATAGGTTATGTAGTTTATTTTATTGCTTACTATATAACATACATATTACTTACCATGCATTCTTAGTGTTTAACAATTTTACACTCAGTTTTACTGCACCTACACAGTATTTTTGAAAGTGTCTCTACCTCCTTTTGTCCCCTCGGATTTCTTCTACTATACTTTTATACTGGGCTTAGGGCTGTCAGCAAATTTGGGAGCAGACAGAAGTGCATGACTTTTGCCTGCTTAGAAGTGTCTGATCTCAGTCTCAAATGTCGTGTACGGGGAATGGTGTTGAGATGTATTACCCCTGCTTCTTTTTTTTTCCTCTGCCCTTACCCTGACTGCGCTTTGTCTTCCTCTCTCTTTTTCTTCCTTTTGCTTTCCCTGGGGACTTCTGTATTTATCTTCTCCCAGGAATCCCTTCTGTAAGACACTTCCCACCTCCTTCCACTGTCTCCTCCTCCTCTTCTCTCATTAAAACTGCTCCTGTTCCTAACCACACTTTGTTTCAGTCTGTGTTGTTTTCTGAGTGGGTTCTGCTTTTCTTCTTGAGGGGTGGTGAAGTGTAGATGACAGGGAGATCAACTTTCCCCCGTTGTTTTCTCTATCCCCTGAAAGGCTCACGTGCTGTTGTAACCATTCCTTTGTCTCTGTAGACTTTAAGAAACACTCTATCCTTACCCCTTTCTTAATTCGTAGTTTTAAAGTTTAACACTGCAGAATACAGCCCATTTACTCTAAAAATTATGGGTCTGCAAGCAAATAAGGTGAAATCAATGACCAGTATATTGTCCTGGAACACTGAGCTAGTGTGTCAGTAATGAAGTCATACAGCTGTGATCCCATTGCCAGGGCACAAAGGCATCACGGTCCCTTTGACTTCCTTTTCCCTGGAGTTCATTTAGGTTTAGGTGTTGATGGGTCAGGATAGTCAAACATGATCAGTGGTTCTGAGCAGTCAACAAGAGGCGTATTGGACAACTCTGGTTTTTACAAGGTGGGTGGTCATTCTTCCTGAGTTATCTACCCTTCAAAAATTAAGACACCAAAAAGGACTAGTTTCTTTGAAAACCTTGGGCCTGAATTTGACCTAAACCCTATTAATAAATATTAACCTAGTAAACAAAAAAAAAAAAGCCTGTTTTCTACTAATAAAGGGATGTACCTTTTGGCATATTTAGGGAACAGATCAGAGAATCCTCAGTATGCACATTCCTGAAAAGCAGTTGGATTGAGCCCTGGTGATCAGCGTTAAAATCTGGTGTCAGTTTGATTTCATAGGCCACTGGAAGTTTAATTCAGTCTGAAATGCACATCCAACAATGTGTACCTGGACTCATTCTGCTAACTCAGCTATTCTGTGCACTCAGAAAATTATGTTCCTCGTGCCTATAATCATCTTATATCAAGGCACAAATGGTTCCACTTCACATGGTTTTCATTCTTTGAAATGTGTCTGCACTGTGTGACGAGTGGAGGTACAGACCTGTTAATACCATTAAGTGGTTTTACATTTCCTTTGCTGTCCCATCTCGCTGAGTAAATGAGTTGCAGTAGTGTAGGTTCTGTGAACTGCATTATTCTCTAATGAGAAAGGGCTTTGCAGTGCTTCCTCTGATTGACTATTTCCCGATAAAACAGGGAAGGAGAACTTTCTGACAAACATGAGCTGCAATCTGAAAATAAAAAGCTGTACTGCAAGAATTTTTGGCTACACTTAGTACTTCCTAGCAGAAGTTCACTATCAGCCTACAGTAGGTTAGATTTTTTGGTAATTGGTTCACTGGTCGGAGAACAACCAAAACTATATGTAGGAGTTTGCTTAGATTGACAGGGATCTTTCTTTTCCTTAATTTCAGTGAAAAGAATGTGTTTCAAACTGGCTTACAGAAAGGAAAATGTTGAACAGTTAGATCCAAATAAGAAGTGCTTCCTGTTGTGGGTTTGTGGCAGATGAGATACTTGTAGAAAACTTTTCAAGTTCTGTTATAAATAAAGTGCATCTTTATGTGAATGATGGATTCACATTTTTATTAGGTGAATAGGAGTATGAAGTGGGTACTGTGTGTCTTGTTGGTCTTGTGACATTTGTTTGTTCAGTGAAGGTTGTGATCCCTACATTTTGCTCTCCCGCTAGTAAAGATTAGTAGTTAAACCTATTTATGTTTTGATGTTGAGGAAGTTCTACTGAGTGCCAAGTATGCATTACACCACCACAGCTGCTATCAGCAAATGTATATTAAATCACAGTTTTAGGAATTTCTTTCGCAAAGATGGATCATTCTCTCCCAACATTGTTCAGTCCATTGTAATATTTATCTTTTATCCCAGTGTTATCCTGCTAACTTCATGTAATACTTAGCTGCTGCTTAGGAGCTTTTCTGTCATCAGTCTTCTTGCATGTGTCCTGTAACACTGAGAATCTTTGGTGCACATATCAGTAAGAAAACAAACATTCATCTGTGACATTAAATTTCCACTTTTCTTGTATTAATTTGCCCTTTCTTTAACTTTCTGCAGATTTGGGTGTAATTTTGTGCCACGTTTGAAAGTTCCAACGGTAGGGTTTGCACGCAGAAATAGTGACTGTTCTTTTTGATGTGTTTCCAGGGTTTAGTAACTGTTGAAGATGAACAAGCGTGGATGGCATCTTACAAATATGTAGGTGCCACAACCAATATACATCCATATTTATCAACAATGGTCAACTATGCTCAACCTGTAAAATTTCAAGGTTTCGATGTAGCAGAAGGTAACATAAAAGGTTGAATGAAATACAAGTGTTTGCTTATCCCTAGGTAGTTTTTTAATCTCTGCATTTCCCTGAGTTTAGAAATACAGGCATATTTCATAGTTTAATGACCACCATCAGTATGTTTGTAGATCTGTTGCCTGAAATGTAAAGTTAGCATGTTATTCCAATGGTCATCCACATGGAGTCACTAAATTACTGGGAGAATGTGGAGCTGTTGAGGTTGATTCTATTCTATAGGCCTTTCCAACTAAAATGCTTCTTTTTAGTTCATCCTTCCCTGCAGTAAGGTGAGCATGATTGTCACAGTGGTCAGCACTCAGCTGATATTGCACACCAGGCCATTTATCATGTTGTTTTGCCTTATCTAGCCATACAACATAGGCTCTGAATAACAATTTCGTCCTAAACGAAAAAGGAAAGTTTTGTTGATTTCCCAGGAAGTGAAAGAAAAAAGCAAGTCAGAAAACCGTGAAATTTCTCACCAGTAGAATTTCGATTCTATGAGTAACAGATAATGGGGAAAGAGACCAGAATCTGCTATATCCTGCTATTATGTATAGTGCATGATTTTGAATTTTGATTTATCATTACAGAAGCGTTTTAAAATGTCTTGTTTTTCCTTCCTAGAACGTAACATTCATCACAATATGTCCTCTTTCAATGAATCAGTCGGACTAGGGTATTTGAAGACTCATGCCATTGAGTTTGTGAAGTATCCTTTCACCTCCTCACACCACTAATGTACCAGTGCTGCAAATAAACCAGTGTACCTTTCTAGATTTAGTGTCCCGCGCCTGTAAAGGAAAAGGGAAAGCAGATCATGGAAGGAGAAATAGTAAGATTAATACAGGAAATATTGAAGATCCCAGGATATGGCTATACATTTCTATGATGCTTTTATTTCATTTTCCTTGATGAATTCTGCAGTTATAACAAACGACAAATGAGTCGGATATACCCAAAGGGAGGCCGAGTGGATTCCAGTAATTACATGCCTCAAATTTTCTGGAACGCTGGCTGCCAGATGGTCTCACTGAACTATCAGACCCCAGGTAGGCAGCAACAACCAGTGAACCTCAATCCTAAAGAATGGCTTGGGCAGTAACTCTCAAACAGATGCCATGGGTTTGCTTCTGGCAATTTTTGAGGAAACAGACATATGGCTAAATAACACAGCGGAGTGGAATTACGGGAGCGTAAGACAAGGAGCAATAAAAAATGCCATATACAGAAGGAAAATTCAGCCCCCTTTTGTGGAAAAATAATAGAGTGCTGCAGCGTCTCACAGAAATGGTTTTTATTAATAAAAAGTATTAATTACAGGAAGAATATCTGCTTTCACAAAACACAGCTTTGGCACAGTTGGGTGCGAGTCTGCAAAGCAGAGATGGAATGTGCAGATTAAGATGGTAAAAAGTAATGACTGCGTGACAAATGCATTTCTAGACCGGTCATTGTGAAGCGTTAGGAGCCATGCGCTCAGCATCAGAGAATGGGGTCTGAGATCCCAGCTGAGAGAACGATGCCAGAGAATGTAAATGCCTCTCCACAGGATAATCTGAGAGGAGCTGTATTGTTCCTGTTCAGTGAAGGCGTGAGTATAACTATGAGGGTAGGCTTTTTGTTGTTTTGATTAGTTTTTTAATTTATCTAGGAATGTCTTCAGTCGTACCTGTAACAGACCAGTTTTCCCACTCCTTTTTTCTAGCTGTGGCACTGCTTTTGTGCTTGCTTCCCCCCTTCCTGAGCAGTGTCTTTGCTGCTGCAGATGCTCCTAATGATCGTACCCTGTGTTGTGTCCTGCAAAGCTGTGCCCTGATTTCACTAGCTGAGGAAGCAGGGGAAGGCTCTATTGGAATACACTGCTTTAAGAGCACCCCACCCCACATAATACAGAGGTTGGAGCAGATATGCGAACCTCACTCTGCTCCCAGCACTGCCTCTGCATGTCACTCCCAACCCATTTATATTGCAAAATAAGAGTGGTAATTGTAAAAGTGGAAGTGAACAACTTTCCTGTATTCATCTTCTGTCATCCAAGTGTGCTGTCAAGCTGAAGAATAATTGAGGAAATAAGTTATAGCTGCCCAGTAAAGTGAGTAATAAGTCATGTGAGCATATGAGAATCTTGTATTTTGTGTATCAGAGTACATACAGAAAAGATCTTGTTCCCTTTTGAAGGTAGAGTCTGCCGGGCAAGAGAATACCTGTGTTATGGCTAAACAATGATATTCTATTCCAGTGTAATTTGAAACCTGCAGGGAAACATTTTATTTTTACGAAGTTCTGGAGAGGGTTGGATGAAAGGGAGGTTATTACATGTTTACTGTGTATCTTTGTATACAGGTGCCGTAATAATGCATTGACCAAAACTCATCATTTAAATGTTGAAACTAAGCAATGCTGCTGGGGTCTCTGTGGGTTGTGTTTGTGGTATTTTACTGAACTAAGCCCATAGAAAACCAGTGTGCTATTCATCTCACCTTCTTTAAAACATCAGGATACAGAGAACTTCATCAGAGGTAGTTGTCTTTGGTCATTATGAAGAAATACATACTTTGAGGTTAGACTGAGGTTAATTGCACTGTTAAAGCTCCTGTATCCCTCTGGTATTCCAAGGGATCTGCAGAAATGGAGACATCTGTACTGTAGATACCCCAAGTTAGATGATGGAAATCCCATCCCACAAATGTAACATGACCGCAGTCTGTTGTTTCTCTGCATGTTTGATCTCAGGGAATCAAACTGTTTCACCATTACTTAAGCACATCACAGACTTAGTGCGGTTGATAAAGCCGTTCCTACTGTAAAGAAATCTGAAGTTTTTCCTATTGCTTCCTTTTATTTCTTAGATGTGTGGGTTTTATGCATTAAATTTAATTTTTATTTCGAATTCATTATTCTGGACAGTCGGTCTTATTTTCTAGGAAGGAGTGATCATGGTCTCTATTATTCACCAGGAAAGGCAGTAATTTCTTTGTCTCTTGACAGATTTAGCCATGCAGTTGAATCAAGGGAAGTTTGAGTACAATGGATCGTGCGGGTGAGTGATATAATTCAAACTGTTGTTACTGTGGATCAGAATCCTTTAATAAGGTTTTAATAAAATTTTGTCACTGTTAATTATGTGTTACAAAAGAAAAATGGGATGCTAGATGAAGAATAGAAATTAGAAGAATTCAGAGGGAATTATCCCCAGTAAGGAGGTATTCTAATGAATATGCTTTTTAATTATGCCTACTTTGTAAAGATGAGATAGAAGAGGCTTTGTGTGCAAATTATGAAGATCATGAACACCATACACAGTTATTTAAATACATCTCCATCTTCTGTTCTCAGCCTTTTTTTTGGAAGATATGCCTCAGAATGGAGATGCATTGCACAGTTCACAAAATTGCCAAATTTACTTGGACAGGTCGAGTCACAATACATAGGGAACGTTTTTTTAATCTGTACTGTAGTTGGAGTGTGAATTTCACAGAGAACGAAAAAGTGTTTCATCTCTCTTAAGTTCTTGCTCACAACCTTTGCATGACAAAAGATGCTGGAGTGATGCTGAGAGATTATTGGTTTTTTTTAAACGTTGAGTTTATGCCTTAGTAGGATAGAGTGATCATTAACATCAGGAAAAAGGAGGAGTTTGATAAATTATAGGAAATGACAGTCCAGAAACCCATTAAAATCTGCAAACTTGTCCTGGGAAGAAACTACTGTTTTTGCTTCTGCAAATCTTATTCAGAAAGAAAATCTGAGTAGATGAAGCTTGGTAAAATTCCTGATCTGCAGAATGGACACGAGGGGCTTGGCCTCTCCATGCCTTTATCACAGTTGTGAGCTCTCCAGAGGCTCTTGGCTTTGACAGAGGTGCAGTCTCTAATTTCAATCAGAATAACACAAATAATAGAAAACCAAAGCTTTTTTACTGCAGAGTATGGTTCCTTCTTGTTTGACTCACAATCCTAGTAAAAAAGCACCTTTATGTTTGCCAAATTCTTCTGAAGGACAGGGAAGATTATCAACTAAATTCCTGGATTCTTACGTCAGTCTTTTGATATCACAGTGGTAATGCATGGTAATACTTTGATATGCATTATAAATGTGGTGGTGTTTCAGTCACGAAAAGGGTTCAGGGCAATGAAAATAAAAACTTAGCGTTTCCTTCTGTGTGTACTTCTTTTTTTCTCAGATTTACAGTTTTCGTGCTGGTAAACCAAGATTGAGCCACTCTATCTTCATCACTTTTTATTTCAGCAGGCTGGAAGCAGAAATAAAGGATGTTTCTGATAGTTCCCTACTTTAAATTAATAAAATGTTATTAAATACTCACATTTATAATGTAAGAAAAACGAGGAGTATTATTTTTCTAAACAGAAACCATGTTATGAAAAAATGGGAGAAAACATTGACATTCTTTCCACTGGAACTTGTCCGGCATTTTTTAATTATTTCTGAGTTCTGTCTAGGGCTTTACAACACTGTGTACCAGTGATTCACTAGAGAGACTAGAGGTGGATAAAAATTAATCCTTTAGCAGCTTGGTCTGTCAGGGTTGCAGAATTAACAAGATTCCCCGAGTTAAACATTTTCTTCCTCCACTGCAAGAACCTCTGTAATGTGCAGCACAGCATTGCTGTGATCAGCTGCTCCTTCATTTTGATGGCAGAATCCTTGGGTCCTGATTCATCAGAGCTCATATTGGCTTCATTGATATGTTGATCAGTGCACAGTCCTCAGGGACAGATTGGAAGTGTTATGATGGTGGTACCTTTCGTGCCACTATAATTAACAGTCTGTCAGCACTGACATTATCAGTTGTTTCCCCCCAAGGTTTCAGAACCACAGTGAAAAAATTAGCTTCAAGCTGAAATTTATTGTATGAGTCTTGACTCAGAGGAGCTTCTTCATTTAGAAAAATAAAATTGAAAAAGCCCTCTGTATTTTTCCAAAGTTAAAGAATTAAAAAAAATGAGAGCAACTACATTTTATTACATGGTAACTTGCTGTATTTTTAAAATGCATCATTCAGTTATTTTGAAATGTCCTTGATCATATTACATTTATTTTTCTCTTCAAATCCAGGGTTACTTTCATCTCTCA
Organism: Pseudotriccus pelzelni; assembly: GCA_035584735.1. Classification (NCBI taxonomy): domain Eukaryota; kingdom Metazoa; phylum Chordata; class Aves; order Passeriformes; family Tyrannidae; genus Pseudotriccus; species Pseudotriccus pelzelni. The sequence continues at coordinate 832,800 of JAWMRA010000113.1, read as the reverse complement.
GTAGCTGGAAATTCAAAATGAAGATGAACATTTATTTGTGTTCTAGACAAGCATAATACTTCCTTTTATTTCCTCACACTTGCAGCTGGAATGACAGTCTGTATTTTACAGTGCTGCAGGACAGTTTGTTGTTTAAAGCTAGGACATCCATTTCATTTGTATTTAATACAGTTTTAATTTCCACACAAGAAAAATTTCTTCTTTTTTCCCCTCGAAATAAGGTATCTGCTTAAACCAGATTTCATGCGACGACCAGATCGAACGTTTGACCCATTCTCTGAAACTCCTGTAGATGGTGTAATTGCTGCAACATGTTCTGTACAGGTAAAACAGCACCAGAGAACTGTCATCACATCCAAATCACATCTAAAAGTCAGCAAAAATAAGATACCTACAGCAAATATGTTTGGATTGTGAAGATTTCATCAATTTTTTATTTTTTATTCTTTTTAAATTTCTGGCTAAGATGTCTTTATCTACTTCATTTGAGTGGAATAGGATAGAAATAGAAATGATTTGTTGTTACACGTTATTATTTTCTAACACTCTTCATGGTCTTTTTTGAAATACATCAGCCCACACAAGTGGATAAATGAGTGAAGTTCATTTCTGTGTACGGTATGAAATCGTGCATCACCACTTGTCGCTGCAGAGCAAGGAGGAGTATGGCCACACCTGGAGAGGATATTTGCAAAATAAGTAGAGAAAAATGGTTCCTGTGATAATAAAACATCTGTTGTAGTTCGAAAGCGTGGTTAGGTATCATATTTTGGAAGAAGACTGACAGTTGCAAAACCTTTTTTGTGACTCGGCACTCTACTTTTTTTGCTCAAACACCTTTTGTGCTGCTAAACTTCAGCTTTCAGTCATCCCTTTCTATGTGCTGCATTTAAATTTCAAACTCTCTCTGACCAAGCATTCCTTGTGCATTCTAGGCATTTCACTAAGTTTCATTTGCCCTTCCAGAAGAACAAACACGTTTTATTAATGTTGGGTTTTTTAATGGTAATGACAGTATGATCCCTCTGAGAAGGAATTGGGATCTGGTGATGAAAGCGTAAATTCTAAGACTAAAACCAGTACAAAATTCCATATAAATTCTGTAAGTAAGGAGTTGAGTGAACCAAAAGTCAGTTATAACCCTCAGCTGCATAAATTTTCATATTTATTATCCAGAGTGTTCCCTGGAAGAATGTTAGATCATGAAGGCACAAGGATTTGAAATGAGCTTAGGTCTGTGAAATCGTGTTTTGGGTTTTTTTTCCTTCTCTCCTTCATTGTAGTAATGAAAACATTAGCTGTGTTTTTAAGTAATATATCATCTTGATGGAATAAAAATTTCCCCTGGAGTAATCACCCGCTTGACTAGATTAATCTTGGCTTGGAGTGAAATTACAACAAGTCTTCATATACATAACAATACAGAGGAGTCGTCTGGGTTTTTTGTTTGTTTGCTTTTTCAGCATCCTGCACTTTCCAGACGTGATATGGAGTCAGACTGACACGTGATTAGTTTAAAACCTTTGCCTAAGTGAAAGCAGACCAGTAGTTTCCTTTCACCTCTTTGTAGTCAAGACATAAAATAGAACAAAGTGCTTCCCAACAGCAGGTTTGAAGCTGTGGAACAGCAGTGCCCAATCTGGTTGTTTCATTCAGTATTTTTCATTAATATAGTGAAAACATCTGTGAGGCATCAGATAATTGGGATGACTGGCTTGCAATTGGTAACACCATAGCACAATCACTTCAAATTAAGGATATATTTAAGGCCTGAGCACTGATCACAATTTTAGCACTGCATACACCATTTTCATAGGAGGAGATAAACGCATCTGTTCTGCATAAAGCACTTTCAAGACTGCTCTCAGTAAAAAAAAAAAAACAAACAGAATTTCCAATATCCTCACTTTGTATTGCTCTTCCTTACTGCTCCGTTATTATGTTGCAGGTAATATCTGGTCAGTTCTTATCAGACAAAAAAATTGGTACGTACGTGGAAGTGGATATGTATGGCCTACCCACGGACACGATACGGAAGGAATTCCGGACACGGATGGTGATGAACAATGGTCTGAACCCTGTTTACAACGAGGAGTCGTTTGTGTTTCGAAAGGTAGGATTTTTGGAAAGCACAGCTTGTGGTTTTGCATGAGCCTCCTTGCTCTCTTGAGCACAGGAATAAGCACTGCTCCCACGAGGAAGGGTTTGTAGGGCCCCTGTGTACCTACAGTAAACAATGTCAAGCTTTTTTTAGTTTTGCTTTGTTTTATTTTTCTAATGGGCAATCTCTGTAGCTATCACATGATCTTGTTGTTTCTGTTTCGATTTGGCTTTTTCCTCCCATTTGGTTCCTCTTCCCACTTGGAGATATCCACCTCCTTTGGGACCATGCCTGTGTCCAAGGTATGCAGTCCAGTAGTCCATGTGCATCATGTATCTTTTTCCTTCTTTTTTTCTTTCTTTTTTTCAGTAAAAAAAATAAAACAACCCCGTTTTTCTTGGTACTGGGGATTTAAAGATGGAGATCATTTGTCCATGTTCAGTTTTTATCTCAGTCTTTATATATACTGTATGCATACTTTTTTTTTTCCTGTCAACCAGAGTTTCATCCAGATTTCATGTATTAGCAGAGCTGTCTTTGATAACATCTGTTTTACTTGCACCTGTTTTGTTGTCATCCGGACATCGTTGCTCTTCTATTCCAAAGTACAGACTTTTATTCCAAAATTCAGGCTTTGCCAAGTGGTGATAGCGCTTCACACTTGGGTATATTACACACTTAATCTGTTTTCTTAACAGTATAACCGGTTTTTAATAGAAATTTAGTTGATGCAAGACTTTTTCCTGAGCTCAGGTATATTCTGCAATGGATGTGACTCCAAGTGCTTTTCTCAGTGCATGAGGAGGCACAGGGAAGATGCTTAGGTACAATGACAGGCAATCATGCTGCCCATGGCCTGCTGACCATATGGCAGCATCTGCTGCTTTCTGATTTCTTACATCAAAAGGGCCATAAATTCCAGGGTACACACAGCTTCTGTATAAAAGGGGGGGTGGTGGTGGTACCTGTGTGTCCTGACATGGGTACAGAGGCTGATGCCAATATTTCCCAGACTGTCTGCTCTGCTCTGCAATGATCACACCTCTTGAACTGAAAGTCAGCCAAGAGATTATTTTTATTCATCTCTGGCCCTTGTATCATATCTTAGCCTTGTAATCAACATAAATTGATGACAGGTGAGTGGCATAAACATAGCAGGAACTATTCCTCTAGTTGGAGGTGATGAAGGCGTGGGGTGCACAGTGCTAAAATGTCATGTGGGGGGAAGTGCCCAGCAGGAGACCACAGAACAAATTAATGGAGAGGCAGTGATAAACTCAGTCCCCACTTCTGGTCGCTATCAAATCCATATCAGAGGCCACCCTGTAATGATAGAAGTGCTGATCTGTGGCCTGTAGAGGAGAGATCTTACCTGCCCTGTTTGGGTTACAGTGCTGATGTTTAATCCTACGCAGTTGCTCTCAGGTACTGTTTGATTGTTCTCCTGTCATGCTTTCCTGTTTTTATTTTAATTGAGGTAAGGCTTCAGTCATTCTAACCTTGGTTCTGTGTTGTCCCTCTGTTGTGTGAGGGGGACGATGGGACGAGCGCTGGTGGTAACCTGTGCTGGGAGTGCTGAGTTTGTAATCAAGTAGAGCAGGATATCCATGAATTGCTCAGGTGGGTTCAGAGACCAAAAGCATATGTTGTGCCCTCTGAGACTGAAAATGAAAGTGGCAGGGGGAAAGTCTATGCAAAACAGGAGACACAGTTTACTTTTGCACCATCAGTGTTGGTGAATAGCACCAGGTAGGGAAGGAGTGGGAAATTTTCCGAAATATTTAGCTGGTGTAATTGTGAGGCACAGGATTTACGCATTATGAAATCCGCACAATATTTAGGGTGGGGAAAAAAGGCTTTTCTGGGAAAGATTCCTTTTGAAGTGTGGGGTTTGCAGGGTATGACCTGATCTTATCGTGATGACAGTCTGTGCCTGGCATACAAAGTGAATGGGAGGCGGCGAGGATTCAAGTCATTAAATGTCTCCATTTTGTGGCTTTCCAGGTTATTCTCCCTGATCTTGCCGTCCTGAGAATAGCAGTGTATGATGACAATAATAAGTTGATCGGTCAGAGGATCCTGCCTCTGGATGGGCTGCAAGCAGGTTACAGGCACATTTCCCTTCGGAACGAGGGCAACAAGCCACTCTCTCTGCCGACGGTTTTCTGCAACATTGTGCTTAAAACATACGTGCCTGATGGTTTTGGAGGTGAGATAAACCTGTATCTCATGTGCTGTATCTCTGCAATGTAGGTGTGGAAGTACTGAAGTGCTGTGGTGTCAATGTGCCAGAAGGCAGCTGACTGGAGGATTGGAAACAGTATTTTAACTCCTTGGAAACTCTGCATATTGGGTTAAAAAATCCCCTTTCTGACCAAATGTCTGTCTCAGTGTTAATGACGTGTATCTGCTAAATGACGAAATTATGTGGAAAATAAGCTAATACTAGTTAGCTCAATGTGATTTTCTCCATTGACAATTTAGGAAGATTCTTCTGATTTACTTTTCTTTTATTACATGTTATCTGACTGTTGTGGGTTTTCCTAGGGACAGTTTTTACCACACCCCCCCAACATAATTGCTCTAAGTTGAGAGAAGGTTTATGCAGACAAATGAGATCTGATTGGGGAGAAATAATATTGGGATTTATTACTAGCAAAATAAAAATGACAACAATTCTAATTAAGCAAAAGTACGATGTACTTACAGAAATACTCCTCCCCCCTTTTTATCAGTCCAGGAGGAGAAGCGGTTTCTTTTCCACTTGCAAAGCTACAGGTCTTCCACACAATTCTGCAGCATTTGAAAGTTCCTCTCTGTTATCTCTGGGACGACAACTCCACTCATTGCAGCTGGAACTGTTTCTGTGTTTCTGTCTCTTTTATGTCGACCTCAGGGCTGGGCCTACCTCCCTCCTGGGATAAGGCTGGGGTTACCCAGGTCCTGTAAGGT
>JAWMRA010000113.1:812617-827684 GCA_035584735.1 Pseudotriccus pelzelni | reverse complement strand
TCTCCCATGGACTACAAGGGGACACTTGCTTTTCCATGGTCTTCACTGCAGGGTCACAGGGGATAATGGCTTTTGAGTCCACCCCTGTTTCCTGTGGGGTCCCTTCCCGCAGGAATAGTCCTTGATAGACTTCTCCAACGTGGGTCCACCCTTGAGACAACAGCTCTTCCATTCTCTGCTGTCCCTTAGGGTCACAAACGTAGCTGGACCAGCATGGATCCCTCTCTGAGATCCCAAGACCTTACCCAGGCCGTCTCGCTCTAGCGTAAGGTTCCTCTCTCCGTGGCCACAGTCCAGCAAAGTTCTGTTTCTCTCAGGCCTCCTATGGAATTTCAGCTTCCTCATGTACTCCTCTGTTCCGACTCTGCTCTGGCATGAACTCCTCAAGCTGCAGATGAGGTTGTCTCTGCTCCCCAGCAATGTCCCACAGGCAGCAGGGATTTTTAGATTTCAGTCTTTTTCCCTGCTGAAGGGAGAGAGAGAGAGGGAGGGAGGGGGAGAAGGAGCCGTCTCCCCCCTTCGCAGCTTCTCATCTCTCTCCTGCTGCTGCCAGCTCTGACCTATCCAGCTCTCTCTCTGGCTGGAATTCTTTCTGCAGCAAGTCTTGTCCAAGTTCTCCTTTAAGTTTTTTTTCTTCACTCCTGTTACATGCCTGGTCAGGGGGCTTCAGTGCTGCCCCTGGCCCAGGGCCGAGGGAGGAGGGAGGCCTGGCCCCCAGTTGGGGTCTGCTGCCTCTCCCTCACATGGCTCCCAATATCATCTGCGCCACAAGCCTTCTCTTCGGTTTTCTTAAAGATGTGATTTGCAAAGGCGTTACCGAAACTTTTGATTGGCTTTGCTCCAGAAATTCACCTGGACAAACTACTTACAGTCTCCCAGGGAGGAAGGACCTTTGCAAACCCACGACACTGACATAAATATCTGTAAGGTTAAAATGTACTTTAGCTACATTGTTTGGTGCGTAGGTATAAAAAGTTCATGCAGAATCTAGATGTGTCTTTTTCAAACAAAGGCACTTCTATATTCTTGAGATTATTGTCCTATTATTAAAAACGAAACAGTTTCACATCCTTCTGCTTTTTTTCCCTCACAGTTTTACATGGTTTTAGTGTGGTTTAATTATTTTTGGATTTTCAAGAAAGTTATTTTTAATGGTCATTTGAATGATCAGGTTGGCAGGGCCATGGTCATAAACTATTAGTACATTTCCAACTCTGTGTTTGCTGGTATTGATCCATATTTTAAAAAATAAACAAGCTGACACTTGAGTCACAGTATTTCGTGGAAAAGGTTTCAGAAGCATTTGTGTTGTTCACATGTGCAGTCCCGGTTTCTGGCAGGTCAGCTGGAGTTTTGCCACAGCTCTTGCAGCACTACCGTGCCTTTATGCAGCACGTTCCATTGACAGGAGTTAATTTCAGGGGCTTTGTCTCAAGAGAAGTGTAAGCTTTGCTTAAACTTGAGGGTAATTGAACCATCAGTCTAAGGGACACATTTGAGTGTGAGCTTTAATTCTTTCCTGAGCTGAAGCTTTTGACAGAAAATGACTCGGTTAAAATATTCTCTAAACTAAGGACATGCTTCTGATTTGGGATTGATGTTTTATGATACCAGACTTTTTCTAAGAATAGAATTTAAACTTAGCACTGAGTTTGATGTGTCTTAAGCTGCTGAATGTGCTGGTCACACAAGGGGGAAATATTTTTTTAATTTTATTTTTTAAACTATTCTACAAATTCAGAAGTGAAAGACTTGTTTTTCAAAGAGAATTTGAACACCAGTTCACCATTTGCAAATTTTGTGCAGTTCAGTATTTGCTCTGCTACACTGTCAACATTTCTATAGGTGGTTTATTTGGTAGAGGTAAAAAAAGCATTGCTCCCCCCAAGTAACAGTTTGGTTATGGTAAAATGCTACTAGAATGAGAGAACTGGTTGTCATCGTTTACTGTCAGCAGTGGGAAAAACAGACTCCATATTAACAGAACTAAATGCGTTCAGTTATGATTCTCCTCTCCCTTCCCAGATATGTTTGATATGTCTCACAGCGTTTTCTCGTTGATATAGAACAGCAGCGTGATGAACAACTGGGAAATAACTTTTGACACTCAGGTGGAATCATTAGTATTCTGTTGGCATGTGGTTTTTAATTACTTATCATCTACAGTGAACTTCTAATTGTTTTATGAGCTATCATTAGGATCTCCATGGTTGTTTTAGCAAACCTGTGGGAAGGTAGAGCTCGATTCAGTAGCTGCCTACATTCTTTTTCATTTCTTTCTTCTTCTTTAACCTGTATGAGTAAGATTTAAAAACATGCCCCGAATAACAACTAGAATGGGTGTTACATTGTAGGCTTTAGAAGATGCATATTTTTATTTTTTCATAGAGCTTAGTGATTTCTTGTGGTTTATTTGCATCAGCTGCTGTATTCCCAGTAAAACACAATGGTGGCACAGATTGATGCAAATGAAGTAGAATTCTCCAAAGAAAAGCTTGTATAATAGAAATCTGTACGTAAGTAAGGCAACTTAGGTTAGTGGTTAAAGTCCTCTGTAATGTGCCTCTTGCAGTGATTTTTGTAGCTTTATATTTAATTGCGATTCTTCTACAAAATAAAATGCCGTTCCCCACCCCCACCTTACCTCACTGGGGAGAAGGGAAAGCGTAAGCAGAGGACAAATGACAATGTGAGAGGCAGTGATGAGTCACATCCCCCGTGCAGAAGTGCTGAGCCTTTGGTGATGTGCTCGCATGGTTAGTAATACAATTGACAAAGGTCCCTCTCCCAAACACGTTAGTCATTTTTACCTAAAACCTCGAGATGATCGGGTTCAGTTTGCAGATGACGCATCGTGCTGGCAGGGTAGTCATGGATTTTCCTTGAGAAGTGCATGGCAAGGACAAAAAGACACGATTAGTAAGTTAGAGAAAGGAGAAACAGTCGGTGCTGAGCTACAAGGCCTTTGTTGAGGCTAAAAATAAACTCTTCGTAGGTTTTGTGTATAGGAAATAAATTTCAGAAGACATCATTGGGTCGCAGCAGTTATTGAAGAGGACCTATTTGTGTATAGAAACAGAGCTGTCAAGGGTAGTGCTAAGTACTCCATACAACTTCTCTTGGCATGGGAGACCTATCTCTGTTTTTGGGCTTGAGAAGTGCATCTGGTGACTTCAGAGGAGCATTTCGTAGAACAACTTAAGCTGGAAGGGAGATGATATAGTCCAGCCCCTACTTTGCGCAAGAAGGATAGCAAGTTTCTTCCCAAACCTTTTGATGGATTTAATGTTTTCACTTTTTTTTTTTTTCTGCTTTTGACTGTTGAAGTTAAACATGGAAAGGGGTTATTCAATATGCAGGTAAAGATTCACATGACTTTGTCATCCTGGAAACCTGTGCTTGCATATTGATCACTGCATATGAAAAACAGGGCTTGAATAAGGCATTTGTAAAACATTAGCTTCCAAATGCCTCTGAAGATCATAAGAAGTTGGTGTTTTTTATTTTCCTTCCAGATATTGTGGATGCTTTATCAGATCCAAAGAAATTTTTGTCTATCACAGAAAAAAGAGCAGACCAAATGAGAGCTATGGGTATCGAAACTGTAAGTAGAACTCAGTGACAAAAAGCCCATTTATGTTCATGCCGTGTTCCTTTTTTAAAGTAAGCTGGTCCTTCCCTAGTCAAGGCATGTTACCTTGTTTCTCATTTTCAAATGCAAGGCACTTTGTCCAGCTCTGAAATACATTAGCTTATGTTAGTTGTCATGTACTGAAATACCATTTGCTGGCTGATTGGATGGATCACACTAACACATCCTTTAGAAGCAGAAATTTTAAGGACTGGGAACAGAACTGTATTTCAGCAGGTAGCTATTTCAAGTAGGTTACAAACACTTTAATATAGTGTTGTTTGAAATTATGCTGCCATTTTATTAAGTTTAAAGTAAGCAAGTTCAGAAATGTCACGGCACCCAACCTTTACAATACAGGTAAAAGAACAATGAATTAATTATGCTGTGAACGTTTTTTTCAGAGCGATATAGCTGATGTACCAAATGACACTTCGAAGAATGACAGAAAAGGAAAAGCCAATAATCCCAAAGCCAACGTAACACCTCAGAGCAGCTCTGAACTTCGCCCAAGTACCACTGCAGGCTCCGGGACCGATGCTAAGAAAGGTACGCAGGAAGCACACAGCGCTCCCTCTGTTCTGAAGTGATTCAGGAAGCCACAGAGAAGTACTCCTTACTCAATTTTAGTTTTGCAGGTCTATTAATTCCTGTCATTTTAGAAGGTAAATTCACTTGCCAGTAAGAGCTGTCTTTGTCTAATTGCAAATAGATTTTGTATATTATGAGAATAACCGTGTGTATAACCAACACAAGTTTATTTTACTAAGTGACCTCTTTGTTTGGCTGTGTACTCATAGCATTAATGTGCACGACTCTGGGAGTAGTTTACTAAAGATCTATTGGAGGAGTGCCAATAGCAGTGACTATTATCTGGCACAGTCCACAGAAACTCTTCTGTTTTTTTTTTCTCCCTTCACAAATCCCTTGGCAGAGCTGCGGATTTAAGTAATTAAAGGTATTTAGAATTCACTGGATTCTGTAGAGATTTCCCAACAATTAGAAATGTTTTCACCATGTGGTTTAACTCTGAAGAGTGACTATGAAAATAGCATGTTTATTGTAAAAAAGAAAAATCCATATTAACTGTGCTCATTTATCAGTGAATAAGTATTTTTTTCCTCGCTATTCACTCTACAATGTCATTTTATAGAGTCAGGTGGGATTTTTTGTTTCTCCCGTATCATCACAGGTAATGAAGATTAAGTGAGAAAACAAATTTGTACAGCTGAATGAAACACAATAAATATTTCTGTTAATGGGCCACAATAATTATAATCTGGTTCATTTGCTCTCATCCACCTTGGCCCAAAGGTGTTTGATGGGAGTGAAAAGGAGCACTGACCGCTCTTACTCTTAAACTGAAGCAGGCGTGGCTGAGTACACACACGTGTAGGGATCTCTTGAGAAACAAGATTCCATTTCTCTGGAGTCACTTTTGGCAATAAACAAGGTTTTCTCTGGCACCTGAACTCTTTCAGAGTTCTTGTAAACCCCAGATTATTTTATCCTGTGAGGCGTTTTCATGTTTCATGTATCATCACCAAGATGCACAAGTGTTAGTTTTATTGTGCATTAATTAAGCATGGAATTTTCTGGGCTTGACAGCTGATTCCTGGTTGCCATGGAATCAGACCTGGAGAACAAAGTAAATAAATCTGTGTTTTTAAAGTAAAATCCTGAGGAAGTTTGTTTAGAACACAGCAGCCTGATGGAGCCCTGGTCTTAAACTGGGATTTCAGTACTTAACATGCTCCTGTCTGCATGGTAAAGTAGAGCTGTTCACTTATATTTCCTGTGTAATGATCCTTATTTTGTATTGCTGATCTCTTAAGATCTGAATAATTCTATCACTGTTATGATACACAGCTCACCTTGCTATTAGCAATTACTGATCCAGCAGGGCAGGGTGTCTGGGGAAGGCCTTCAAATGCACAAGAATGTTGAGGTTTTTTGTTCTCTGACTTTCCGTAAGAGTTAAGTGATCTGTGGTTTTCAGCCTCTGTCTGTGCGTAAATCTTTACTAGACTGATGTTGATAGCATATACTTGAGCAGAATCTTATGTTTCTAATAAAAGAAAAAAAACACATATTCCTTAAGCAGATTGCCTCCCTCCCCTCTGCTTTTTTTTTTTTTTTTCCTTTTCTGGCATCTAAATATTTTCCAGTTAAATTCACCTTAAAAGCCAGAAAGTCCTCTTCAAGGCAGGGGAAATCTTACAGTGCACAGACACAATTAAGAGCAGTTAACTAAATATGTTTGCAGTATATTTATGTACAGGCAAATATTTTTGTGTGAAATCTCAGGAAAAAATTGAAAATTACAACTCTTATGGCATTGTATTGACATTTTTATTAATAATTACATGCAGGATGGGCTTAGTAGTTTTTAAAAATCATAATGTGTCACAAAACATTCATTACAGCATGAGCATGAGATGAGACTAGGTTTTGTTTGCATTGCAGTTTAAAGTGATCAAAACCTGTTTTCATTCATCTAAACACTACAGTTAGTCTTGTGTGATTGATTTGCCTGTTGTATTGAATTTTCATTAGAATTTCCACCTCTTTTGTGTTTCTCCTCCATTTTTAACTTTCCTTTAGTCTTGGAGAGCACTGTTGCTCCTTTTCTTATAGCCTGGTGTTAACCAAAATGCAGATTTTACCTTCATTCACATTTTAAATTGAGAAATATGGCCTCAATTACCCTTTATGTAGTCACATAGAACCTTACCCAGGAAGACTCCCCAGTGAAAGATGGTGGTACCAGAGCAATCTCCAGATACGGACCAAAATTCTCAGGTTTGCTTGGTTCAGTTTTAATGTTCATAAATGGTTTGCTTATGTATGCTGAAAAGGAGCGTTTGTCAATTCTCAGATTACTGTGTTTTGACACTTCAGTCCAGAACTGTAAGAAATTAAAATACACTCATTGATTCATTTCTTTTTTCACAAGGCAATTGATTGAACAGTGCATTGGAAAAGGAAATTAACTATAGCTTAGCTGTAATTTGATGAATAATTTTGTCATCAACCTGGGACTGGTTTTTTATGTGGTGAAAACAATTAATTAATTGCTTAAATATAGATTTCTGTGGTAAAACTGAAATTTTAAAAGTATGAAATGTGCTAGTGCATATGAAGTTTTAGGTAAACTGTATCAATACCTTCCTAGGTATAGACCTCATTCCTCAAGTGAAGATAGAAGATTTAAAACAGATGAAGGTAAGGATGGACACTTTTCAAGATGTGTTCCTCATTTTTGTCCCAAGTAGCCACAATTTTATCTGGTTAAAGTCAATATGACCAGAGGAAAATTGATCCAATTTCTCTCTTTGTAGGCTTATATAAAGCATTTAAAGAAACAGCAGAAAGAGCTGAATGCCTTAAAGAAGAAACATGCAAAGGTATGGTCATTAAGAATTCTCTGAGCCACGTATTGAATTGAATTGAAAACAGTTTCAGTGCTCACTAGCTCAGACAGCTCCTAATTAAATTGTAGGGAAGGACTAAGGAACGGTAGTTGGACCACCAAGAAAGGCATATGTGTCTTAAATGTACTGAAACATGCTCCAGTGAGCACTTCTTTCCTTCAGCAACCCTTTGTATGTCTCCCTGAGATTCAGTGCACGTTCGTTTGACCCGCATAAGCACCCAAGGCTCACCTTTTTCAGGTAATGATTTTATCAGCTCCCTCTTGCATGGCATATTGCCAGGCAGCTTGGAAGGAAAAGGCAGTAATGATGGGAGGTGGTGCTGCGTCGCAGACAGGCACTGGAGAAACAGCAGAATGGCCAAAGAGAACTGGAATGTGGAGCTGAAAAATGAAATGCCCTGGTCCCGTTCGTCCATATCTGTGTTAACCACTTCATAGTCAGCTGTTTGGTTGGTAGTGCTGGCAGTGATGTCCCAATTACATACAGCACTATCAAAAATATACTTCGTGTTAGAAAGTCACAGCCAGTTTTCTCCTGCCCTTTATTATTAGAAAACATTACTCTCGTTACTGAAGGAGGCATAAAAAGTGACGAAAATAGCTGAAGTTCTGAATTTTGGCAGTACATGCAAATCCATTTTGGGCTTTTGGGGCAGGTTGCTTTCCTTGATTGCAGATTTCATTGCAAATCTGACATTGACTAGTTGCCTGGGCATTTTTAATACCAGTCTTTGTGTTTATTTTCATGATTTCATGATTGTTTGGGAGTAAAATGTAGTGTGGAGAAATTTCTTTCAAAAATTAGCACATTTGTGGAGCTCTTAGTTTTAAGAGCTGCGTAAGAAAACTAAATAGTTACATTTCAGAATCCTTACTGACTCTGGAGAGGGGAAATGAGTGACTTTGTGTTGTGTACAAAGCTCATGCTCAAGAAGAAGCGTCGGTCACCCACACTTCTTGATATGAACAGTTCCTAGACCTTCATAGGGTTAATTTTGAGGGGCCTTCTTATTTTTAAACACTAATTTGTCATTTCCTTGTCCAACATCCATCAGTTTGCTGTAAAATGGTGCTGTGGTTGTGTGGGAAACAGACGTACTCGGTGATGTATGTCCCTGGTACATGTGACCCACAGGAGTGCAAGGATATTTTAATCAAGACTGCGCTTGCTAATATTAAAAAAAAAATAAATATCCATCTGTTCAGGCTTGCACTTGCTTCCTCTAATCTGACGAAAAAATTGCCAGCCTCCATCTGAAAATGTTGTGCACTCAGAAGGGCTTTCAGCATTAGCTCAAGCACAGCTATTTGGTGTCTGAGCTAGCCTGTTGTCCTCCTGGTCTTAAGTACACAGTGCAAGTCTGTCCTAACAAAAAAGTGCCTGCCCAGAGCATGCCCTGCTGAAAGGGCAGCTTCTGGAATTTGGAGAGTCTGAGCACAAAAGTGCAACGAAGTTAGCTCAGAGATGATCTTAAGGCAGTGCTTGGTGTACTCACCGCTGCTCTTAATGCATTTCATCAACTGGGCTGGAGCAGGAGGGCTATGCAGTTAGTTATCCGTGATCAACTTGAGGAACTTTGTGTACTGAGGCTGAACTTAAAAGTTCCAGAAATAGGCAGGCTCTTATTTAACCAGAAACACTCCAGAGATCTGGAGGAATAAGTAAACAGGTTTACTGCTCAGTGTAGAGAAGCAGTAGCAGCTCCTCTGAAATCCTGGCTGGTGGAGATTGGTTGATCTGTATGAAAACACATCATTTGTTTTGTCAGGGGATAGAACTGATAGAGATACCACATTTCCAGATTACTACAAAAATTACATGGTGCCAGGCTTTTCAGAGCACAGCACTCTCTGTCAGTGTTTGTCTTTGATGCTATCTGTCATTTATTTACCTTTGTTCAGGGCTTCAGTCATTTTGACTCCAGCAGCTACAATAACACTCCCTTAAAATCCCTCTGCATATTATCACTGATTGGGTTTTCATCATGGCATAGCTCCTTAGAGCTGTAATACCCAGTGTACACACACAGAGACACATTGCACACTATGGCTTCTCTTTATGGTGGTTTTGCTATGAATCCATTTTTTTTAAAAGAAGGATGTTTGGGCAGGTGGCGATGCAGTCTCCACTGTTGGTTTTTTTTTTCACTTTTGTGTAGGAAAAATAAGACTTCTGGTCTAAGTAGGGTAGAGATCATTAGACTGGCAGAAAGGTCACTGTTCGTAGTGACCAAACCCTCTGCTTAGTTTGTGGCCTGGCTATGAAGGAAGAAAGAGCTAGAGGGGGCAGAGTGAATATTCTCCAGTCTGGTTTAGTCTATAAAAACTAAGTCTGCATGTACTGCTGTTGGGTTTGCTGAAGAGCAGGTGATTGCTCTTGATCCAAACCTCAGCCCATTTTGAAGCTGTCAGCCTGTAGTATTCCTTGTGCTTGGCTTTTGAGAAACAGTGGCAAATTAATGGAATTGTCACCATTAAAAAACCCCTCCATATTAGGAGTAACTTCTCTTGAATCTTAGTTCTAGTAACCTGTGCTTTTGGTAATTTTCAAATAATATATCCAGCCCCTCCTGCATATTGCTTTTCTTTAAATAATGCATCCACAAACAAACCTCAGCTGCTTTTGAAGTATTTCCGACCTACATTCCCTGAAGTAATTTTAACCTCTGTGCATCTGCAGAACAGCTCATATGTCTGAATGATGTCCACTGGTTTATATATTTTTTTAAAATCAAGTTAGATCTTGAGCACTGTTTAGGTAAATGATCTGGAGTGGCATCACAAGCAGATATAAAGCTATAAAGGCAAGGAGATGGACATATAAAAGTCTGTCACCGACTTCATCTGTTAGCAGCCTGCTTTTATGGGCCCCTACTGAATTTCAATATTTTACAGGAATGTCACATAGTTTCTATGCTTTTTTGAGCTCAACAGAAGGGGAAGGATAGTGAGGGATTATTTTGATATATTCTCTCACGGACAGCAACCCAACAGATGATTGTTGTATACAGCTCCAGCATCTTCAGACATAACAGGCATAGTCACAAGTGCCCCTTAAGGAATTTGATGTGGCTCTAGATGGCAACAGAATTCTGTAATTACCACCCAAAAATATAAATCCCATCTCCTGCGTCTTCATACTAACACTGAATATGTGCACTGTTTGAATTAAAGCCTAGTAAAAAAACAACATTTAAAAAAATCTCCATTTCACTGTGCAAAAGCAACACTACGAGAGTATGGGATTGTAGATTAATAAAGTTCTGCAAAAAAGATTGTTGATTTAGAAGCGGTAGTTCCTTCTTTTTATTTCCTCATTCTTGTATTCTGTAATGACAATTCTCCAGACCTCAGTTTTCAGTTGTACACAGTATATGATTCTTTATTCTTTTCCTGTGGACGTTCTTGCTGTGGTTTGAGTCTTTTTATATAAATTTTAAGTAGCTTCTCAGAGCCCTGGCAGAACTGTGGCTTTGATGTGTAATGAAATGTAATTTGTGAATATATCTGTGTAAAAGGCGTGTGAGTTCCAACTGTAAATTCGGCAGACTTGAGGAAATCATGAGACACCTCACCCATTTTAAATAGAGTTTCAGGGTTGAAGGTCATGTAATTCAGGGGACCTCTGACAGGGAGTTGGCTCCTCATGCTCTGTGCCTTGCATGTGGGGGTTGTTAACAGCCCATCTTCCTCTTCCAGGACTGGATTTTTAACAGCATTGCAACATTTGCTTTAATGTTTTGGTAAAAGTGAGTGTAAAAGTAGTGTTTAATTAGTGGTTTTAGAGGAGGAAGCAGTGATAAGGCAAAAGTGTATAGAAAATAATAACAAAGAGCAGTAGAACAGCAAGCATAGAAGAGATGCAAAATGAGCTATAAAACAAAATAAAGTCCTGGAAGAGGCCATATTAATTAATGCAGTTATGTTTGTCATGATTAGATAAAATGTGGAGCAATTGGATATTAATAAAATAACATAAATTAATGAACAGTTATTCCTATTGTAGTGCAAATTCAATATTTAATGCTTTCTATGCTGGTTAAATATTTGCATCGTTATGAGCAGCTGGTCTGATAGAGGAGAGTATGAAGTCAAGTTCAATAATGAAGTGTAAATGTAAGCACTAAGCGAAGTGCTTTGTTTCTGGTACAGTCTTGTAGTGGAAAGAAACTGTCTGTATACACAGCCCGGTGTTTAATATGCTTTAGTGAGTCATCTTTTTATCATAGGAAAAGTTTTTTCCTCCCCTTCCATAACTAACTAGCTATTTGAAATGCAGTGGCCAAGGGGCTGTCACTGTATTCAGTATGAGACGTGTAGAGAAATGGGTTGAAATTTCTTCTCATTGCATTCAGAAATTTTGATTTATGTGATCTGAGCTTGTAAATCTGATCTTTTACGCTGCATTTCAATGGATGTTTCTTCAAAAATACTGGATTTTCCCATCATTATTTTGTTTTAAGGTATACCATATTTTTAAGGTTCACTGCAGGTCGTGATTTTTCAACCAAAGAAGAAAAGTCTTAGTGCTTATGGTGAAAAATATGGGATGTTTAATATCGGATGGCTAAACCAGGTTAAATTCCATTGTCAAAGTTACCTGTTGGTACACTGATATTTTTTACACTGCAACAAAATGAAACATTACAAATCCAGCAACCTAATTGTAAGGCCTTACTGTTTTCCAGGAGCACAGCGCTATGCAGAAGTTGCACTGCACCCAGATTGACAAAATTGTGGCCCAATATGACAAAGAAAAGGTATCATACGAGAAAATGTTAGAAAAGGCAATCAAGAAGAAGGGGTAAGATATTATTTTAAAATTTTTTTATTACTATTTTTTAGAGTTAAAATAGAAGTTATGCTTTTGTGGTCTGGAGTAAATCATTCGTAGCCCTAATGACCAGAAAGTAGCAAGGATAAATCAGTACTACTCCTTTGAGTTGAGTGAAGATGTTTTGATTTGCAGTAGCTGATGGCCTGGGATATGATCTGTGTGAATCTCCTACTTGTCCCAGAAAGGTTCCTGGAAGATACTGGGGGACTTTAATAAAATGACTTAATTCTAATTTGGAATTCAGCAGCAGGACTTCTGCTGCCTTGCTGCTGTGGTATGATCTGGCAGCAAGTTTCTCCCCTCCACCTTTTGCCCTGTGACTGGTATGTCATGGAGACAGCAGGAATTACTTTAGTTCTATATGCAGCTATCCTAATAGTTAGTCTTAATTTCATATTGTTGTCATCTGGCAGCGAACTCACTCACTGAACACTGAACAGTTTCGCACTGGATTCTTCCACCAGTGCTTGTTATATAAATTATTTGGAATGGTGGTGGTTTTTTGAGTGTGCATGTTGTAAACTTGCAATGGAACAGAAATGGGACTGTCGGAAGTAAATAAGGTAAGGAGAATTCTCCTCATTAAATTATTGAAAGCTCACAAACTCTTTAAAAAGGTCATGTTGTATTTTTTTGTCCAAGACAGGGGAACTGTAAGCACCCTAATATTTCTAATTCAGGTAGTTCCTTCCAGAAAATTGCTACTTCTCCAAACAGACAGGGGACAACTACAGGATGGATTAATTTAATGTGGTTTTAATTCAACTTCATTCAAAGTAACACAGCAATAGGTTATTGATGACTTGGATTTATAATTACAGTCAGGTTATTTAGCACAGTGGAAGTGAACTAATCCATAGACGCTGTGCCATAATTATCGTGGGGGAAGAAAGGCTTCTCTGTACTCTGGTATTAAAGAATCTCAGTGTTCCTGTTGGACTTGAGAAGAAGCCAGTGCCTCTGCCTGTCTTGACAAAACAGCAAAGGAAGGGGTGTCAGAAAGTTAAGGGTGGTAATGGCTGTCTCTGTGCAATAAATAGTAAATAGGAAGCTCTGGATAACAATGCTTCCCAGAGTAACCGCAAATGGGACAAGTACCAAAATAGCTGA
The DNA here is from genome assembly GCA_035584735.1 of Pseudotriccus pelzelni. Taxonomy (NCBI): domain Eukaryota; kingdom Metazoa; phylum Chordata; class Aves; order Passeriformes; family Tyrannidae; genus Pseudotriccus; species Pseudotriccus pelzelni. Next base: position 814,670 of record JAWMRA010000113.1, on the reverse strand, counting down.
TAATTTGATTATTGAGATCACTTCATTGGCTACTTGCAGCACCTTTTCTTAATTTTATAACACTTCCTCCACGGACACCAAAGCCTTTATGATAGTTTTAAATTGTCAGTGAGTTAAAAAACCCAACCAACCAACCAACCAAAAAACGTTGGAAATGACCACTCCAGAAGCAGATTCACTACAAAGGCAAATACTGTTCCTTATCATGACCCCATACTTTCCATTGACTCCAGAGCTCTCTGTTGTCTGATGGCTCTTCCAGTTTTACAAGAATAACTGTTGGTATCTAAGTAAGAGCCAAATCAAAACCAGTATCAGCACAGACCTTCTGTGAAAACACTTTTTAATTCTGTATATAAATATTTTGGCTTCCTTCAAGGTCTTTGTGTATGCAGCCCTGGCAGCCCGTTCAGCAAAGCGCTTTTGCACACCCAAACTGTGCAGTGTACTAAAGGACACACTTAAAAGTGAACACATAGGTTGAGACTTAAAAATTTTATTGAACGTAAATGACCTGATGAATCCGGAGTCCTGGGTTCAGTGAGTACAGGACGTGCTCCATTTCCTTGGCTGTCATTTTAGAATCTTTGCAAGCAATAGAGGTTGTAAAAGAGCATGTAAAACGTGTTTTCAAGGCTTTAAATTTGAAAGTGACAGTGATTTCCTGACAAAAAGGCTTTTGATAGGTTTATGGAGGACTTTCTCTTCTGATCCTGTTGTGCAGTTTTTTGTGGTCCATTTCCACCACATGGTATGACAAATGTCAACTGCATATTGTTCAGCAGAGTAGAATTTTTTTAACCACATGCTAATTCTCCGGCAGATGGACAGGATTTTGCTCCCTGTGCTATTTCTGTCATACACTTCAAATGCTTAAAAATATCCGAGAGGCTTATGGGGATAGGTATGTTTGTGTTCCCACTCTGAAATGGAGTGAGGGCACATAAAGATCCTCCTGATCTACTCAGACTGTCCAGAAATTAAACTACCTGTGTGTGTGTGAGCAGGGATATGTGACCCTAGGCTGGACTGTCCCTGGGTCTTTGCTCCCAGCTGTGACTTGGTGGTTTAACTGTGGACTCTTCCGCTGCAGCTGAAGGTAATTCCCTTATGTCCAGTGTCCAAACTGGCTGGAAGTTGCCTCAAGATATCAGAAGAAGGGATCAGCTACCGATTGTGATGTCTGGGATTCTGAAAGTCCACTGACTGAACTAATTAGACTGATTTGGGATAAAATATGTTTGACTTATCTAAGAACCAATCTCTTTCACAGTGTATGACAAATCATGTATTCCTTAACTAGCCAGACTGATCACAGGTACCCACATGGGTAATCAAATTCCTCCCAGCTGTTGGGGTTTTTTTTCAGGCAGAGGTAACAGTGGTCAGAACCTCTGCTTATGACTTTAGATTACTTCTAAAATGTCAAAAGAGTATTAGAAATATCTACAAAATTTCCCTTGCTATGGCTAGAAAATAAATGACTAATCCTTCTGGTGGCCCTTGGGAACATAAGACACACCATACTACTGTTTTCAGTAAGGGCTGTCCTGGTACTGTTTGATGATAAAATTTTCAGCTATTTTCCCTAAGTTTGGCAGTACTTTAATAATAAAATAGGATTTAAAGTTGTTAAGAGTTTCATAAATCTCCTTTTCTAGAGCAAACATGTATTAATGTTTCTGCAGTCAAGTAGTGACTGTTCTTATTAGGGCCAGCTGCAGGTGATAAATGAACATGGCTCCATCCCCTCAGTGGAGTTGCACCACTTTACATCAGTGGATAATCTGACACGGAAGCATTACAGTGATGTTAAAATAGACCCCTCAATATATTGTATTATTCCAGACAAAATAACAGAGGCTTACACTGTGTGAATTTGCATTCTGTTATAAAAACCCTTCACTGGAAAAAGATTGTTAATGATGGAGCTCCTCAGCCTTTGAAAACGTATTGACTTTGGTGAGGCAGTGTCGTGGTTTTGTTTGTTCTTGGAGCTGTGCTGGAATTTCCCTTTTCCCCTGCCCACTGTGTTGGGCGGGGAGGGGGAACT